>JAPYYZ010008259.1:0-19137 GCA_030522705.1 Eretmocerus eremicus
TGAGATATATTTTTGGTGTTAAGAGAGACGAGCACATTGCTCCGTTCAGGGAGCGCTTGGGGTGGTTACGTACTGATTCGCGGAGAATGTACTTTGCAGGTTCCTTGATGTACAAGATAATGCATTTGAATGAGCCTGGATATTTAGCTGCAATGTTCACCAGGCACCACTCCGAGCGCCCTCAGCGAGATGATGCAGAAGATCGGGGACTCAGAATTCCAAGGATGCGACTTGACTATGGACGAAGATCGTTCCAGAGTCGATGCGCTCGTCTTTGAAATTTTCTCCCTCCAGGCTTCCGGCAGTTACAGAAGATTTCCCAATTCAAGGGGGCAGTGAGAGAGTTCTCGTTGACGCTCTTCCCCACAAAGGGTTGATGTGGACGCCGGGCATTTTTTCAATCTTCAAGGGCTATTTCAATTTTTACAGATATTTTTAAGTGACTTTTGGTCACATGACTGATATTGTCTGACTGTGCTATTCTAATCATTCTTCCTGAGCCCTAACATATTTCAATATTTGAATGTATCTTTTTTTGTATAAAATAAGGTCCCCTGACAAGTCACGACTGTGATGATTACATGATTGACCAAAATTGATTCTTTTGAATATTTCTTCTGTATACGACTGTACTTTTGCAATACGCAAGTGAGGAATTCATCTATCTATCTATCCCTCTCTCTCTCTCTCTCTCTCTGTGCCCTCAGTACCAACCCCATGCTCTCTCGACCGCTCCTCATGTGAAGAACACTTACTGCCGCGAAACTGCCCCCGGGCGTATCTTTCTCAGCTCCTTGCACGCTCCTCATTGCAAGTCGTCATGCAGTTGACGGAATCTTAGCTGCAGGATACGACTTGCTTCACCACCTCAGTCTGAAGATCGGCACGAATAGTCAGGTTAGTTTTACAAGGTCGCACACGACAGTAAGGAGGGGCCATCACCAGAACAACAGGTGTGTCCGGACCTCTACACCCACACATTCTCACGCTGCAAATATGGACACCACATGCTCTTTCTGCGGGGTAACATCATCTCGTCCCCTGCAGCGGAGTCCAAAGTGCAAACAGCCTCGTCACTCCAAATGCGCAGGTGGGAAAGTGAACGAACATATTGCTCCGTGCAAAAAATGTCGGAAAGACTTCAGCAGTAGCGAAAGAGAGGAGGACAAGGGCACAGAGACACCCGCATTCTCATCGGCGGATCGCAATCCACAGCAGACAAGCACCTCTCCCCGCTCGCCCGGGGGCAACACACCCGAGTCGTCTGCTGAGCCAAGAGCTGGCAACGTGGTCGCTCCCGCGGAGCGCTCCGCAGGCTCGTCTGCAAGCGCTGCTAAACCTCGGCGCTCTAATGATGCGCAGTCGCAGAGTGGCCTACTCAAGGCAATAACAACGCCACCGTTAACGCCACCTACCTCCAGGGTAGCGAAGCCATTAGCGGCGGGAAAATCGAACTGCAGCAAAGCAGTGCGGCCTCCATCAACATCGCCATCTGCAGCTCCGCGGGAGGCGCGACCAACTATCACCTTCCAATCGCAATTCTCACCATCTTTGGAATACACAGCTGGTGCCTCGCAGCGTGACAGCGCTGACACAACGATCCAGCAAGCAGCTGCAGTATCGTCGACGTCAGCGGCCCCTCAACATGACTGGGTACTTATACCGCAAAGCACTTTGGACCTCTTTTTTCAACAGAACAATTTGCTCCAGAAGAAGCCGGACCACATCATGACTTTCTTGAGCCGACGTGACGCTGCCATTTTTTCTTCACCCCCACGCCAAAAGTGAGTGAAGTGAATGATTGACTGTTGGCGCGCGTGTCGTCTCTTGGAAGGATTTTAGAGGAGCGAAGCTTCCAGCTGGAGGAGCTACGCTTGGATCTTCAGATGTTACTAGAGCAAAAATCTACCCTGAGAAGTCAGCTCCTCAATTTGAATGAATTAATCAGAAGTGACCAGAGTGCTCTGCATAATGATCCTAAGACTGACGCTAGCAATAACTCTTGTGATAGCCGGTGTCCCCAGAAATCCGCGTGTCCATCTTTTTCACCCAAATCGAATACGCCCCGTCACTCGCGTGTTGGGGCGCGGGGCACCACGCTCAGTGGTAGCAGTTTTAAGTGCTGCAAATTGATTTATGAATAGTGCATTGATGGAGGATTCTGCCGCCTCGATCGAAGAGTTGAGCAATATTCCTTTTGCAGTACTCAAAACTATTCTCCCTTCGGATGGAGAGAGAGGATATCACTGATGTCCGTGTCCTGCGCCCCGTGCGCGCAACTGGGGGGGGGGGCGCCTCCGTTGAACGCAAGGTATTTGCAAGGATCCTCAGCCCGAGACACGGTCACCGGCTCATGGGCATTGCCCACGTGCGTAATCCAAATTTCTGACGGCCACCTAGTCCGGGAGGTGATTCGAGCCAAGGGGTCGATCAAGTACAACTATTTCACCGCCCATGATATCGTTCCTACTTTGCTTGACCCAGTCACGAAAGCCCAGATGCCAGATCGGAGAATATCTATCAACGAGATGCTGCTCTGTGGGGAATACAGGAATATTTACGCTTGAGGTCACTTGCACGGTGTTTAGGCTTCGAATACGTCTGGCATAGTGGTGGGTGTTTCTGGGTCAAGCGGAGGGAAAACCATCGAGCGCATGTGTTTGAGTCCCTTGCTGATCTACATGCCATTCACATGGCGAGTCGAACGGTCTTGAGTCGGCCTTCTGAGCCCAAGAGTACTGCTGAGAACATTTCCATCATGCCAGCACAGGGCGCAGACTCGAGAGGAGCATTGGCAAGGACGCCTTGACTAGGTAAGGCTGCCGGGGAGTCACGGGGGTTCAGGAGTTCTTTCAAAGGGGGGTTTGATGATATTAACTCACTTCGAGATGAGATTGAGCAACTTCGCCAGCTCGTCACTCAAGATCCCTCCTCACATCTATTTGGGGTGGCTGAGTCGTGGCTAGATGAGTTTGTGGATGACAGTTTCGTTCAGATTCCAGGATTTGACTGCTTTGGCAGGTGGTGGTGAGGTTGCCCTGTATGTACGTAATGATTTCAAAGTGAGGTAATGAGCTTCATCTGACACGCCCGGCCCAGGGGAACCTAGTGTACCCGGATTCCTTTTTTGTAGCGTACAGCAGGGTGGCTCTCCTCCAACATTAGCAGCAGTCATTTATCGACCTCCTGCTATCGCTATATGCAGGAGGATGATGGGTTATTCGGCTCATTACGCCAACTGTGTGGCGATTCCAGTCATAAAGTAGTACTGGGAGATCTGAATGCAGACTCGTTTGACACAGATCATCCTGACACCAAGACCTTGACTGCACTGACGGAAGAACTGTCCTCACAAATTGTGCAGCATGGCGCTCACCAACACAACCCCAATGTGTCTCGCACATGGACTGATCATATTCATGCCCGGTTCCGATAAGCACTCGGTCATTGATGTCACGATCAACGTATTTATCCCTGCCCCGCCGAAGAGTTCCTCCACGTATAGGGATTTTTGCAATATCTCTCCGGAACAACTGAATGACCGTTTGCTACGCTGCGACTGGACAGCCCTGGGAAATGCCGAAACCAGTTTGGGAGGCGCCATTGACTGTCTCAATGAAAATTTGAAGCATATTTTGGATTAATTAGCGCCTGAAAAAACGGTCCGACCCCGTAAAAGAGGTGCTCCTTGGATTGGTCCTGAGTTGGAAGCGCTCATGGAAGAGCGAGACGCGGCACGTAGGCGCTGGGAGCCAAACCAACGCAATCAGTGCCGGTGTTCCGAGCTCCAAAATGAGTACTTCCAACTCAGCGAAGAGGTTGACGTGCGCTTAGAGTAGGAGCATCATTTTTCCCTTCAAAGTCATCTTTCAGACGCTCTACACCTGAATAAGAACATATGGAAGGAAATGCGCAACCTCGGCCTCTTGCCCAAGAGCAAAAGGAGGAACTCCGTGGTTTCATCCCGGACGAGCTGAACGCTCACTTTGCGGGGGTTACCATCTCGTCTCACGAGAGTATTGAAGAGGCAATGGACGAAATCAATAGGGCCTCAGAGGAGAGCTTCAAGTTCGAGCCTACGAATTTTTACGAAGTCGTCCTTGCCATTTAACATTTCTCCTCGCAGGCCCGTGGAGCAGACGGGATCTCCCGGGACGTGGTCGCAAAGGCACTCCCGGTTCCAGGTGAACTCATCGCACATATTTTTAACCCCTCTTCGACTCATGGCATTTTTCTAGAGACTCGAAAGCAAGCTCAGCTGATTGCATTGAAAGAGACCGCAGCATCATCAGGGGTTTCGGACTTCCGTCCCATTACGCTGCTGTGCTTTCTGTCCATGATTCTGGAAAAAAATTGCTCATGATCAGATCACGGAGCATTACGAGGGTAGCATTCTACTAGATCGCTTCCAGACTGGTTTTGAACCACATTACAGCACCCAGACAGCGCTGCTCAAGCTTACAGACAACATTTGTGTAGGCATAGACAGGAAAAAGATCACGCTTCTATTACTTTCCGATTCCAGCAAGGTATTTGACACTATCTCATGATCCAAACTACTGAGTGAATTCCGTGAGCTGGGCTTCTCGAGATCGGCATTTCTGTGTATCAAATCATACCTACAAGGTCGCAGCCAAAGAAATAATCCAAAGAATGGCACTTCTAATTGGCTCACTACCAATCTGGGTGTTACCCAGGCTCCCGTTCTCGGGCCCCTACTCTTCAGTTGATATGTCAATGGCTCGACCGAGTTGGTGGATGGAAAGTCAGTTGATCATCTCTTTTAAGCGGATGACCTCCAAACTCACCTGCAGGTAGATAAGAGGAAGATCAACGAGGGAATCGCTTGATCAAGAGAGATGGGACAACTTGTCGCTGTGTGGGCCAAAAGCTGTGGCCTGCATCTCAACGCTGGCAAGACCAAGGCATTTTTTTCAGTTCGGAGAGGAACGTAAGAGACCTGCAAGAAATGGACTTCCCAGGGGTTGAGATACAGGACGGGGTATTCGTGCCATTCAGTGACACGGTCGTGAGTTTTGGTGTAACATTGGACAACGAACTGACGTGGAGATCGCATATCAATCAAGTCACTGAAGAAGTCAACAAAGCCCTCTACAGCTTGCGGTTCATCAAGGCGTGCACTACAGAGACTCTCCGAATTCGACTGGTCGAGACCTTAGTCCAACCCTACCTAGACTACTGCGCGGTGCTGTACCTTGACGCCACTGATGAAGTGAGGACGCGGGTACAGCGACTGAGCAATCGATGTGTGAGATACATTTTTGGTGTGAGGAGAGACGAGCACATCACCCCGCTCTGGGAGCGCTTGGGTTGGTTGCGTACTGATCCGCGGGGGATGTATCTTGCAGCTCTTCCGATGTAAAAGATCGTGCACATGAAAGAGCCTTGCTACCCGGCTGCAATGTTCCCCAGGTACCAATCCGAGCGCCCTCAGCGGGGGATGCAAGAGGGCAAGAACTCAAAGTTCCGAGATTGAGAGTTGACTATGGAATGATTCCTTTCCAGAGTTAATGCTCTCGGTTTTGGAACTTTCTCCCTCTCGGCATCCGGCAAGAACCAACTTTGTTGCATTTCAAAGGGGCAGTGAGAGATTCTTCGTTGACACAACCCCACAAGAGATTGATGGGAACGCCGGGTATTCTTTCAACTAATGAGGGCTTTTGTCCTTATTTTGTTCTGTGTGTGAACTGTGCGTGACCTCCTGTCGCGTGGATTCTCTATCTGTGATATTCGTTCCAGCCCATGGAGTAATCTGCGTTCTTAGCTTCCGGTGATATGACTAGTCCCATTCTGTGATGATATTTATATCCTTGACCAAATGATTCATTTTATTTTGATTATGAGGAGATCTCTCTTCCTCTTCCCTCTTCTCTCTCTCTCTCTCTCTCTCTCTCTCTCTCTCTCTCTCTCTCTCTCTCTCTCTCTCTCTCTCTCTCTCTCTCTCTCTCTCTCTCTCTCTCTCTCAGCATACACCTATCTCATATCGCTCTACTTCCCCACGCATTTTGTACTCATCCGACGAATCTCTTGCACCCGAGGTGCATTTTTCCAGTCAAATTAGGCTCCTGCTGGCTCACACGCATAACGAGCATACTCAGCAGGCTCGAATTCAGAGCCAGGGAGCAATAATTTTAGACTGACTAGAAATTTGGAGGTTATGGAAACCAGGACGTTGAATATCATTCCCCAAGAGAGAGCGAACACTCAGAGACACGTAGTGGCTCATCTGTGAACCGTCATCGCAGTGCTGCCCGCTAATTATAGTATACTGACCGTGGTGATGCTCCCTTCGCATCAACTTGGAGCGATCCGTGACATCACAGCAGGACCAGTGGGTGGTGCCATCTCCTGTACGAAGGAGTACATCAAGTGACGCAGCGGTTCTCTATACTTACGGATCCAGCGAGTTGTCAACACAAACTACGTGCACAGCTGTTTGACTTGTGAGTGGAAGTGATGAATCGAAATAGTGGCTCTGCATAAAATCCATGTCCGCTTCGCCATAACTTTGTGAAGCGCGGGGAGCCATCGTACTTGTGTCTTAAGTGTGCAAATCTGACTCATCCATCCTGCTGCCGAGGCGTAGACTCCTCACAGCAAATTCATTTTATTGCAGTCATTGCATGGTAGAGATCAACTCGAGCGTGAGACCATCTCGTGTTTCGTCGTCTGCTTCCGCGTCAGCTGACGAATTAGCAGCTCAAAGCTCTGCGAATCTGTCTCGTAAACGGCCTGCCACTCCTCCCCCCGCATTACCCATCAGTCGCAGCAAACCTCGTTCGAGAATTCAACCACGTCAACCTTCACAATGGCTCACGCGCAGCAATTCAGTACAGAAGTTACTAACTCTCAGAACGACCCCAAAGTTCGTGATGATGTAAGAAAACTAGGCGCACTGCTCCAAATCCCACATGTACCTCTTGATTCTGAGCTCACAAATATTGAATTTCGCATGACAGCGAATGAAAACGAGCATGCGCGTGCTTTTGCAAATCTACGCACGGATATCATTGCTACTCGAGCTCAAGTCGACTCCTGTGAGATCCGCTTCCCTGAGATACCTGCTTCTGCCCAAATTTCAGATGGTCGCTCG
This sequence comes from Eretmocerus eremicus, assembly GCA_030522705.1. Classification (NCBI taxonomy): domain Eukaryota; kingdom Metazoa; phylum Arthropoda; class Insecta; order Hymenoptera; family Aphelinidae; genus Eretmocerus; species Eretmocerus eremicus. Next base: position 7,115 of record JAPYYZ010008259.1, read on the forward strand.
ATTGACCTCATTCTTGATGCAATCGATTGTACTGGTTGTATCGGTGCAATTTCATCCATGAGGCGCTCGTTCTCGCTTCCTGATCGTGTATCATCTATGAATTCTAATACAGCAAACGGCGACCAGGCTTCCGCGAACGTCGAAGCGCAAAATGCACCGAATTCTTGTAAGGTTGCTATTGTAGTTAAGTTTTGTCCACCCACGGTCCGCGATCTTATCATCTCAAAAGCACATTTGCTTAAAGACAAAATTGCTGAGACAATTCTCGGTACGGGTGGGAGTACAAAGATTTACCTCAACCCAATTCTCCCCGGTCCAGTGTACAAACTATGGCGCGCAGCTTTATCACGCTCAACTGAACTGAGCTACCTCAAACCGTTATGGCAAGATCTCACTGTGATGATGCGACCCTTTGTTCACACCGAGCTAATACTAATACTTTCACTAGAAGACCTCCGTGATCTTCGCCCGTCCCGTGGAAATGAGCTCGAAAACCATGATATGGTTTCATGAGATCAAGCCGGTCTGTCGCTGACGACTCCTCTGCCTCCACCACTTCCTCGCGCGTCTATTTACATCGGTCACATAAGCTTGGATCGATTCAGTGCAAACTTTATTCTGCTCAAAGACCGTATTATCACGAGCAACAATTATGATATTGTTGCAATTTCCGAAACGTTTCTATCTCCGGACGATTCATTTGACCCTCATGAAATCCAAGGATACACTTTTTTTCGACATGATTGCGTGGGAAAAGAGGGTGGAGGAGTAGGTTTTCACGTTAGGTCTAAATTCATCACAAAAATTCTTAATTATCCTGATCTTGTATTATCAAATTCTCCTGAATATGTAATATCTGGAATAAATATTGGCAGTTCCAAATTACTGTTTGCTGTCGTTCATCGTAGACCCGCTGCAGCCTATCTTCATGCCTTCATGGGCGCTCTAGCTCAACTCCTGCCTCTTTATTATCATGCAGTGACAACAGGTAATTTTAATATTAATATGGCAATAACATCCCCGGCATCCTCATCCTTTATGGGATTGTTTGGTTCAAATCTACTCCATTCAGTCAGCAGACCAACAACACATTTTGTCATTGGCCCTGATAGGAAGATGCACGACACCTGTATCGATCTCTTTCTGGTTCGTAACTAATCAGCTATTTTGAGGTACAGCAAATCGGAGTCACCGTTTGCAGCGTGTCACGATTTCATAGAGATCGAGTATAGATTAACAGCACCACCCATACCACCAAAAATTGTCTCTGTGCGCAACCTTGCTGGAGTCGATGTCACACAACTCATGAACTGGATCTGTGGATCTCCCTCTCCACTTACGCCCCATTCTTCAGCAACAGACCTAGCCTTCGATCGAGACTCAACCCCCAATGAACCCCTCTTTGTGAATACTTCTGTAAATACCATTGTAAATATGTCATCTATTACTAATTCGAGACCTGATCCCATCGCGAGGCTCCTAGATTTGAGCTCCCCTTCTTACCACTCTTCCAGAAGGACACATCGACGACGCTGTGTTAGCTATCACTAGATCCACCCTCGATGCATTTAATCAGCTTGCACCGATTCGTCACCTCAAAGTCTCCTCTCCTGAAAAACCCTGGGTGACAGCTGATTTGCGACGCCTCATAAGCCAGCGTGATAAATTGTAAAGCCAATTTCGTCGAACAAAACTCGATCATGATTCAAACAAATATCGTGCTGCCCGAGCTGAAGTAAGAAATAGACTCGACACTGGGAAAGATGCATACATCTCAGAGAAAATCACTCATGCAACCGGTGCAAGGTCAAAATGGTGCGAGATTTGGAAAATTGGAGTCATGACCCGAAGACGAACCTCACCCCTGAACCTCTTTGACATCAAACATCTCAATCAACACTATGCCACTGTCGCAAGCACCGGCAACCCACTGACTAGTCAAGACGTGGAGCAGATTTGCTCCATGTCACTTCCAGTATCAATCCCGACATCCGATTTCTCCCCAGTGAGTAAATGTACAGTAGCTGATGCTTCTGCAGCAAACAAGTCAACAGGTATGGGAGCTGACAGAATTCCCTCGTCAATGTTGAAAATGGCTTCCCCCGCTGTTCAACCCCATCTGACAGAAATAGTCAACGATTGACTGGCCTTTGGATATTTTCCGTCACAATGGAAGCGATCTTCTATTATTCCCTTACCTAAGGAGTCTGCGCCCAAATCACCTTCTGATACACGTCCCTTCGCTCAACTTCCAGAGTCATCGAAAGTTCTAGAGAGAATCGTTCATGGGCGACTATCGCGACATTTATCATCTTCCAAATTACTGGACGACCGACAGTCCGAATTTAGAGCTCACCACTCAACTCAAACTGCCCTCCTGGGCATGTAAGGAGACACCCGATCCGCTATCGACCGGCGTATGCTCACGATCCTGATTTCTTCTGACTTCTCAAAAGCCTTCGATACCCTGTCTCATTCTAGACTCCTCATCAAATTGAGAAAACTAGGTTGCAATGATCGGGTCATAGGCTGGTTCGCAAGCTATCTCAGCGACCGCACACAAGCCGTTCGCCTGGAAGATGGAACACATGAGTCGTGGCTATCACTTGTAACGGGAGTACCTCAGGGGAGTGTTCTGGGCCCTCTCCTCTCCTTGATATTGATCAACGATCTCTCTGAGGTCCTACACTGGTCCCAATGCACGATTTTTGCTGATGATTCCAACATCTATGTACACTGTCTCCCTTCAGAATTGAATCATGCTATCACCTTGATAACTCTCGATGCACAAGCCGTTGCTGCTTGGGCAACTGAGAATGGCCTGAAACTCAATCCCTCCAAAACCCAAGCTATGATACTTGGGAGCACTCTGTACTCATCTCCTATAAACATCAATCAACACCCACGCATGAGAAAGTTGAATGCTGGCGTCCCGTATTCGAATCACATCAAGAATCTCGGACTACTCATCGAACCTTCCCTGACTCGTAACATGGAAATGAATCAGATCTCACGTAGAGTTCATGGTTCCTTATACTCACTTAAGATGGTAGCACGCAAACTTCCTAAGCCTCGACATCAGTAATTAACGTGCAGCCTGGTTTTCCCTCACTTCGATTACGGAGCTGCTGTCCTAGCTGGATTGAACAAAACCCAGGAATTGGAACTGCACCGACTCCATAATGCATGTGTTAGATTCGTTTGAAAGACCATCCCCTGCGCGGCACACGTCACCCCTTACCGCATAAGTCTGGGCTGGCTATCAGCTGACTCACGCCGGGAATATCTCATCGTCTCACTAGCTTTGGCTATCTTAAAAGACAGTCCGATAGACGCGACAAAAGACTCCTGAGATACCCTGGCCCGCATACTGAAGCGTTGAATCAGTTATCCACGATCACCTCTTTACGGTTCCTAAACAAACTCTCTCCATTGGACCTCTCTCTCAGCTATGAAAACCGCAAACAACTCTTCCGGACAATCCTTATCTCCCGCGATCATAGTGACTGGTTCAAACGCGCTCCTCGAGAGAAGCTAAAAGTCATTCCTCCCGCTCTGCAGTCTCACTTGCCAGTTCCTTCTTAGACACTTTACTCAAATAATTTCCTAGGGTGGCTACCCTACGCAATACGTTCTTGCTTCTGACGTGTATCATTCGAGATGTTTATTAAAAAAAAATTGGTTATTCTCAATCTCCCCAAATTGTAACGTACCTCAAAGAATCATGCACATTTCGTATATAATTCGAATATTCATCTCAAGTATTTGTTTATGTAATTATACAATTCTTCCCATTTTGTTCAGTACATGTATCTCCTGATTGGAAAAATGGGGTTATACCCCCCGTCCAAAATAAATCTAATCAATCAATCAATCAATGAACCAATCTCTCCCCCTCTCCGTCCCTCTCTCTCCCTCTCTCTCTCTCTCTCTCTCTCTCTCTCTTTCTCTCTCTCTCTCTCTCTCTCTCTCTCTCTCTCTCTCTCTCTCTCTCTCTCTCTTTGTTTCCTGAGCCCTTTTTATTGATAGTTCAAGTATGAAACGACTAGTCACACTTGTGATCCTACTAATATCCGTGCCCAAATGACTCTATGTGAAACATATCTGTAAGCATATTGTATTTCTATATTGAAAGATTTATTTCTTGTCTTTGTGCGAATAAAGGGTATATCTATCTTTCCCTCCCTCTCGTTGAAGATCACCCACTGCCACGGTACTGCCTCCGGGTGCATATTTTCAGATCCTTGCATGCTCCTTATTGCAAGTCACTGCACAGCTGATAAGATCGAATCTGTGGCACACGACTTGCTCCACCTCCTGGATTTCAAGATATACATCCAAGAGTGAGGTTAGAACACTTGAGCAAGGAAATACGTGGCAGTAGCGAGAAGTCATCTTCGGTCTCACGGATGTGCTCAGCATAAGTGTGCGGTACTTTCGTTCGTCGTCTGCACACATGGATACAACCTAAGCTGTATATGGACAATCATCACCCCGTCGACTACAGCTTTGTTCTCAATGCAACAAGCATAGACATTCAAAGCAGGTAAGAAGATTGACAGACTGACAGCTCAATGCCACGATTGACACAAAATTGCCAACAGCGGAGCAGGAGGTAACAATATCGATCTGCTGGCATCAACATCTTGCGGTGCCCCATCCTGTACTCTCAAGCGGACCAGCAGCGCAGGCAAGTCGTCTGCTCGATTGGTGGTCTCTCCCCGCTCGCCATGCAGCTCAGTTAAGCCATCGTCAGCTGTGGAACAAGCAGCCGTGACCGCTCCCACTAAGCCTCACCACAACAAATGTTGACAGCGGAGACTCAAGACGCTCGAGCGGGACCCTGAGCCTGAGCACTCCGAATAGAGAACCATCAATCCTGCGTCCACAGATGGAAAATGCTCGTACGCGCTCTACATCTCGCGCAGCGAAACTCCTTGTCGCGGGCATTTCAGACGCCGGAGACTCGTCTCAATCGCCTTTTGCCACCCCTGGCAACGTTGATATGCCAGCCAAGTCATCCAGAGTCGAATCGTCGGTGCCCCCAACATCAGCAGCTGCAGCCACATCATCATCACCGCTAAGTAACGGTAATAATGGATGGATACTCATAGCGCAAAGTACCCTGGATCTCTTTGTTCAACAGGACAATTTGATCCAGAGTCGGCTTGATCGAATAGAATCTCTCTTGAGCCGACTTGATGTTGCCATATCCTTTTCCCCTCCCACACCAGCAGTGGAAGCGGTGAATGACTCACCGTTGGCGCGCATGTCATCTCTCGTGAAACTTGTAAAGAAGCAGAGTTCCCAGCTGGAGAAGCTTTGCTTGGACCGCAAGCTGCTTCTGGATCAAAATTCCTTGATGAGGGAACAAATCTCAGAATTGGATGAGTTTTCAGCTGAGAACCAGTGTACCTTGCAAAGACATAGGATTATTAATAATAGTGAGGAATATGTTGCTGAGCATTTCCATCAACTTCCAAAAACCGATCTCCCGACTGGGACGGATTTGTCCTGTCTTCCATGTGCCGGGGGGCAGGACGTGGGACCGGGTGGTGTTGGTCTTGAGTCCAGTAGGTCAATTATAGACGGAGCCTTGGAAAAAGACTCCACGGTCTCGTGAAATGAAGCGCGTCACATTTCTTTTGCTGTGCTCAAGATCATTCTTCCCTCGCTCAAGAGGGGAGACATGACTGATGTCCGCGTCCTGCAGCCCAGGCGTGCGTCTGACGAGGCGTCTCTGAATCACAATGGAGAATCGGGGGATCCACTGCCCGAGTCTCGGTATTTAACCGATGTACATTACCTTCGTGCGTAGTCAAACTAACCAGCGGTCGCCTAGCCCGGAAGGTGATGCAGGCGGAGCACTCGATTGCCAACAATCATCTCACAGCTCATAACATCGAGCCAGAATTACTTGACTCCGAAGCGAAAGCTCATGTGCCGGACCGGAGAATTTTCATTAATGGAATGTTACCCCGTAAAAAGTATATACGCCTGAAGCCACTCGCGCGGGGTTTGGGCTTCAGATACGTCTGGCATAGTGACGGGCGCTTCTGGGTCAGGCAAAGGGATGGCGATCGGGCGCATCCGTTTGAGTCCCTCGCTGAGCTGCATGTCATACCTACGGTGAGCCAGACAGTCCCTAAACTCACTCGTGAGTCCACGGACAGCGTTTAGAACAGCTTCACCGTTCTTGAGCAGGGCGTTGGTTCGGCAGCAGAATCAGCGAAGGTTCCTTGACTAGGCATGGCCGCTGGAGAGTCACGTGGGGCTGGTAGTTCCTTGAAGGCGGGGTTTGTCAATCTTAAATCCCTCACAGATAAGATAGAGAATCTCTGCCTGCTCTTCACTCAAGATCCTTCCTACCATCTTTTTGGGGTGGCTGAGACGTGGCTGGATGAGTTTGTAGATGACAATCTCGTTCGGATCCCAGGGTTTTCACTCATACGACAAGATCGCGATAGGAATGGTGGAGGAGTTGCTCTGCATGTGCGCAATGATTTCAAGGTGAAGGAGCTGGTCTTTTCTCATACAAATGAATCAGGAAAACCTGGTGTGCCCGAGTTCATCCTCTGTGGCGTGCAGCAGGGTAGCTCCCCCCCCCCCTACCCCCCAATATTAACAGCAGTAATTGATAGACCCCCGAAGATCGCTTTGCAGAGGGACGACGGGCTTTTCGGCTCGTTGCGCTAGCTGAGTGGGGATTCCAGCCAAGAGATTATAATGAGGGATCTGAACGCAAATTTGTTCGATACCGCTCATCCCGACACTAAGACTCTGACTGCACTGACGGAAGAACTGTCACTACAGATCGTGCAGCCTGGGGTGACTTACCATCATACCCCTGATGCGTCTCACTCATGGATTGATTATATTTTTACGGATGAAAATGACACGATAACCGACACACAGAATAGGCTACTGCCTAGTTTCGGCGCACACGTGGTCATAGGTGTTACCATCAATGTCTCCACTCCTGCTCCACCGGAGGATCTCTTTAGATACAGGAGTCTCCGAAAAATTACACCAGAACAGTTGAATGATCGCTTACTGCGCTGCAACTGGTCAGCCCTTGAGCATGATGGAACCAGCTTGGGAGACGTTCTGAATTGTTTGAATGATGACTCGGGAACTGTTTTAGATGAATTGGCACCTGAGAAGATGGTACGTCCGGATGAAAAGTGTGCTCCTTGGATTGGTCCCAAGTTGGAGGTGCTCATCAACGAGACCGAGGCAACGCGTCGGCGCATGGGAGCGTTATCAACGCAACCAACGCAAGTGTCCCGAGCTTGAGGCTCAGTACTTTCGACTCAGCGAAGAGGTCGACGTCCGCTTAGAACAAGAGCGTAACTTCTCCCTGCAGAGTCATTTTTCGAACGCTCTTGATCAGCAGAAGGATATTTGGGAGGGAATGTGCAACCTTGGCTTCCTTCCCAAGAGCAAAGAAGGGAAGCTACATGGTTTTACACCGGATGAGCTAAATGCTCACTCTGCGAGGGTCTCCGTCTCGCCCCATGAGAATATTGAAGAAGCAATGGACGGAATTAATTCGGCCTCAGAGGATGGCTTCAAGTCCAAGCCCACCATCTTTAATGGGGTTTTCCTTGCTATTAACCATTTCTCCTCTGAGGCCCGTGGAGTGGACGGAGTTCCTAAAAGCGTGATTGCGAAGGCTCTTCCGGCCATAGGTGAACTTGTTGTACAAATTTTTGATTCCTCTTTTGCTTATGGTACTTTCCCCGAGGCTTGGAAGCAAGCACGGTTGATCGCGCTAAAAGAGACTGCAGCTCCATCAGCGGTCATCGATTTCCGTCCTATAGCGCTGCTGTGCTTCCTCTCTAAGGTTCTGGAGAAGATCACCCACGACCAAATCACGGAGTTTTTGAAGAGAGGAGGTTAACTAGATCACTTTCGAACTAGTTTTAGATGCAACCATAGTACCTAAACAACCTTGCTGAAATCGGAAGACGACATTCGGATAGCTATAGAAAAAAATGATCACACTACTCTTGCTATCCGACTCTAGCAAGGCCTTTGACAACATCTCGCCGTCCAAGCTTTTGAGTAAACTTCGTCCACTAGGTTTTGCGAGATCGGCACTCCTGTGCATAAAAGCATACTTCGAAGGTCACACACAAGGAGTATAATCAAAAAGTGGTAGCTCTGATTGGCTCGGAACCAACTTGGGTGTTCCAGGGGTCCGTAATTGGACCTTTACTCTTTTGCTCGTATGTGTATGACTTACCGCAGGTGCTAGACGGACAGTCCGTGGAACATCTGTTCTATACCGATGACCTCCAGATATACTTCCCCATGGAGAAGAAGAACCTAGAGGAGGGCATCGCTCGCTGGTCGAACGCGGCGCAACTCGCTGCTGGTTGGGCGGAGGACTCTGGCCTGCGTTCCAACGCTGGTAAGACCAGAGCAATCTGTTTCTGTTCCGAAAGGAACGTGAGAGACTTGCAAAGGATGGACTCACCAGAAGTTGAGATACAGGATGGGGTATTCATCTTATTCAGTGATAAGGTTGTGAGTCTCAGTGTGATTTGGACAGTAGATTGACGTGGAAACCGCACATCAATCAAGTAACTGAAGCAGTCAAAAAGGTCCTCTATAGCTTGCAGTTCATTAGGGCCTGTACTACCGAGACTCTCCAAATCCGACTCGTTGAGACCTTAGTCCAACCCCACCTAGACTGCTGCGCGGTCGTGTGACTTGACGCCACAGACGAACCAAGGACGCGGGTACAGCGACTGAGCAATTCATGTGTGAGATACATCTCTGGTGTTAGGAGAGGAGAGCACATTTCCCCATTCAGGGATCGCTTAGGATGGTTACGAAGAGATTCGCGGAGAATGTGTTTCGCAAACATGATCGTGTACAAGATCATGCTTCTCAAAGAACCTGGCTACCTAGCTGCAATGTTCACCAGGTATCAGCCTGAGCGCCCTCAGCGGGGGACGCAAAGGAGCACGCACTTGAAGTTCCAGGGATGAGACTTGAGTATGGACGAAGATCTTTCCGGTCTCAATGTGCTCATTTCTGGAACTTCTCCCCCCTCGGCATCCGGCAGTTGCCGAAAATCTCACTATCCAAGGAAGCTCTCAAAGTTTACCTGTCAATACAACTCCCTCAAAGGATTGATGGGGATGCCAAGCAATATTTCAATCTCTGATGGGTCATGGCTTCCTTTTTCTATGTAATTATCATGAGTGACCTTCTGTCACTTGACTGACTTCACTGTGATGTGGGCAAAGGATGCGGAGCCTGCGAAAAATCCTGCCACGCCAAATGCACAAAGCAGTCAGGTCCAACTCTGACGTGCAAAGATTGCTGGATACAGGTAAGCGCAGTGCCTATCAGAGAACCATCGCCGGGCGCGTCGCAGCAGAGAAGTGCGACAGCACGGCTAGGTGTGAAACCCGCCAGAGAGAGTGAGACAAAAGATACGAGCTCGCGGACTCGTGTGAGTAGCTCGCATACGACACGCGAGCCGCTCAGCGGTCGCGGTGCGGGAAATCCATCTCCCCCCGCTCCCCGCTCCCCGGGCCAACACCGCCGAGCGGAGCGCAAGGCCCCCCACCACTGACGGCTCTCTCTCCAAGAAGAGCCCCCCGCTCGCGCTACACCGAGGCGTGCTGCCAATTAATGCAGCCGAGATGCCACGCAGCGTAACCAACAGCGGACTCCCTAGATCAGAGCCCGCGAATATTCAAGAACAGGAACCGCGGCTCTTTCCTGCAACGCAGCCGCTCTCAACTCCAACTGTGGAGCGCGATGCTGCAACAACGAGGGACAACATCTCTGCCTCATCGCCACTGCTGAGTAGTAAATGGGAACTCATTGCGTAGAGTACTCTGGACCTGTTTTCCCAACATGACAACTTGATCCAGAATAGGCTCGATCTAATTGAATCTCTCTTGAAACAATGTGACGTTGCCATTCCCACCTCGCCTCACACGCCAGCGGTGAATGATGCGAGTGATCAACTGTTAGCACGCATGTTGACACTTGAGGAACTCGTAGAGGAGCAGAGCTCTCAGCTGGAAGAGCTCCGCTTGGATCGTCGGCAGCTTCTGGATCAAAACGCTTTTATGCGAGATCAAGTCTCAAAATTATCATGCTTTGTCGAGTCTTCCACAGGTAACCAGAGTACTCTGCGAAAAAAAATGTAGTAATATTCATGGTCCGCAATATAGTGCCGAGTGTTCCCATCAATCTCCGAATTCACATCTTTCGACTAGAACGGACTCGTCGTGCTATCCACGCACCGGGAAGCTGGATACAGGACCCGGAAGTGATGTTCTTGAGTGCAGTAAGTTGATCATCAATGGTGCTTTGGAAAAGGATTCCTCTGCCTTGCCGGAAGAGGCACGTCATATTTCTTTCGCTGTACTCAAGACTATCCTTCCCTCGCTGGAGAGGGATGACATTGCTGAGGTCCATATCTTGCAACCCAGGCGTGCATCTAGCAGGACTGATCCAGAACGCGATAGTAAATCATCTGTTGAAACCGCGGCTACCAACCGACGCGCTCTACCATCGTGCGAAGTCCAACTCTCTAGCAGCCACCTAGTTCGGGAGGTGTACGAGCGAAGCGCTCGGTCGTTTTCAATTATTTCACAGCTCACAACATCGAGCCGACTTTCCTTGACTCTGAGGCGAAAGCACTTGTGCCATACCGGAGAATTTTCATTAATGAGATGCTGCCCCGTGAGAAGTATAGAGAGTACATACGCTTGAGACCATTAGCACGGGGTTGAGGCTTCGAATACGTCTGGCACAGCGGTGGACGTTCCTGGGTCAAGCAAAAAAATGGTGACCGGGTGCATGCGTTTGAATCCCTTACCAAACTCCATGTCATCCAAAAGGCGAGTCAGGTGGCCCCAACTCGGACCCCCAAGGTCTTGAACCAAACCGGGAACAGCTCCACCGTTCCCGAGCCGGGTGTAGTCCCAAAAAGAGTATCGGTGGGAGCTCCCTGACTGGAGGAAGCTGCTAGAGAGCTACGACGGAGTAGTAGTTTCCTGGAGGCGGGGTCTCTCAATATCAACTCACTTAGAGAAATTGAGCAGTTTTGCCAGCTTGTCACTCAAGATCCCTCCTCACATCTATTTTGAGTAGCCGAGTTGTGGCTAGATGAGTTTGTGGATGACAGCCTCGTTCAGATTCCAGGATTTTCACTGATTAGGGAGGATCGTAACAAAAATAGTCGTGGGGTTGCCCTGTATGTACGCAATGACATCAAAGTGAAGGAACTAGCTTTACCTGATACGTCTGGCCCAGGGAAACCTGGTGTACCTGAGTTTCTTCTTTGTAGCGTACAGCAGGGTAGCTCCCCCTCAGTATTAGCAGCGGTTATGTATAGACCCCCTGGAATCGCAATGCACAAGGATGGTGGGCTATTCAGCTCATTACGTCAGCTGTGTGGTGATTTCAGCCATAAAGTTATAATGGAAGACTTGAACGCAGACTTGTCTGACACAGCTCATCCTGACACCAAGACTTTGACTGCACTGACAAAAGAACTGTCCTTACAGATAGTACAGCATGACGCGACTCACCAACACAACTCTAACGTATCTCACGCATAGATTGATCACATTTAAACAGATGAAACCGACACCATTACTGACTCCCAGAACAGAGTGCTGCCCAGTTTCGGCAAGCATGCGGTAGTCGACGTCATCATCAAAGTCTTTATCTCTGCTCCGTTGAAGGATGTAACGGAGTGATATGTGGATGAACTAGATAACTGTAAGAATATAATATGATCCCGCGTCGTATTCAAATCCCCGTTTGTGATATGGTCACTCAGCTGGCAGCGTAATTGATTAACAAATGAGAGGGCTTGCGCCCCGTATGAATATTTGAAATCCATCAACATCAACTCCACGAGCTGTCGCCAATTCAAATTCGCCAGCGCCGAAACAGCAGCGACGCCCCCGCACTCATCTATAGCAACGAGTGCGAGAGAGACAACAGGACCAAAGGGCCGCCATCGGACCCACGCCGAGGGC
>JAPYYZ010008261.1:0-14890 GCA_030522705.1 Eretmocerus eremicus
TTATGAAGACAGGGGCGCGAAACTTATATTTCGAATACGACCAATCAAATTGAGACATACCAACACTACAGACGCGACTGACGCTCACGTACATGAAGTGTGTGGGTGCGGGGTAAAGGGGGGTTCTCGGCTGAGTTGAATAAAAGCGATGAAAAAAAAAACAAAACTCTTCCGAGTCGACTCGGATCCACCAGTACACATTGAAACTTGTGACAGGGCTCGCTTGCGTTCCTATGCAAACGGAGACGACACAGCCGTCAGAAATCGATGCGCTTGCCGTGGGTGGCACGGCAATGTAACGAGGCACACGCGAGAGTTCAATGAGGTAGGTTCGCCGGCTTTCTACCGTGCAGGGTGACGGCCACCATCGGAATACACCAGTATCGAGGGGCGAGCGCACCGGCCGGGGTGGGTGGCGCGCGACTGCGCGAGTCAGATTTGATCGGGTGGCCGATGCGCGCAGGCATATTATTCAGCGCGGACTGCATTTCACAAAAGTGCACCAACACCATCTACCCATAGCCCATTACAACGGGCACTCAGGGATTCCCAATCACTACGCCCGCATTTGACGTATTTTGAAGGGTGAGCTGTGTGGTACTCTCAGCATGAGCAGTCACAGACGCGGTAAGCATCCAAGCTAGACCGAATATTAAGTTCGAATTCAATGACTTTGTTGCTGCGGGTCCTGAAAAATTCTCTTCGCCTCTACAGAACCTTGATTGCTTTTGAGGCACGAAAAAAACACATCAGATTACCTTATTCACATGATAAATTAGTACAAATCCCAAAAGCATCAGAAGACCCGGTGGAGTTCACTTTTCCTCTCTTTCGTGAGTACGTGGATAGTATCTTTGCACTGTGAGAATTGAATCAATCTCTAAAATTTGCATATTTGGTGAATTCTCCCAAAATTATAATGGACGAGTCTCACAAATCAACGCGCAATAATTTCCAACGAAACGCACTATCCTTTAGAAAATCAGAACTAATTGTCTTTTGAATATTTTACTTTGGACAGTTTGAAATGCTACGGGAAAACTCCAACAAATGATTTGAAAATCGTAGATCATTAATCCCCTGCATTATTCAATTGTGTATCCTAACATAAATTGATCCCAGAATTCCTTCAGTATTTCCAGTGCCTGATTCACAGTCTCCAAATTCCTCATCGGGCAGTCGGAATAATCTCGTTTCAGAGGGATCAAGGGATAAATTGTGAGTGAAATAGTATTAATCCTCTTGATTTTTCTCAATTTGCATAAACTATACGCATCCGAAGCAAGCACCCCAGTGTTTTTCAACAAATCTAAAGCAAACATATTCATGAATCTTGGTCATTTCGTAATTCTAACAAAAATAGTGTAACATTCAGATTTATCAGACTCATAATAGGCTATGGGAAAAAAACTTTTATCCTTGGCCTGCCATCGCAATCGAATCATGTCTTCTTTGCCATCGATCGCGTACATCGTAAATTGAACATCATGAGTATTTTCTATGGCAAAATGGTTGTGCGTGAATCGCTATCTACTTTGAAATCAGTGAAATTGGCAAGGTGCGATCGAAAATCATAACTTTCAACTGTTCTCTCTGAATTTCAGCAAAAAACGAAGTAGGAAAAAACTGAAATTCCTCCTCATAACTGTAATCGTCGTCCTCCTGATTATTGTTTTACTCTTCTACATATTAGAAGTGCACATGTGTGAGTATACTGACATCGATAGCAATGACCATACTGGGTCATGAGATGAATTTTCCATAAATTCATTATCGTGTGTACGTATAATAACACTCTATGCACCTGTGCCTTTCCAGGGGTCAAGTTTATGATGAAACTGGACGTGTGCGACAGCGAGGAGTGCATGCGCGTGGGTAAGTCCTCATATACACGCACCACATATTCAAGCTATAGTTTGTCTCGTTAAATTGATTCGCATAAGCATTCGCAATTGTGTCAGTAGGAAATATTTATAAAGTTGACCTCCTTTTTATAGCGGCTAGCCTGAAAGAGACAATGAATACCTCCATCGATCCGTGTGATGACTTTTACAGGTATAATTTACAAATGCTTATTTCAGCCCTCGAGATCGTGTATGACTATTGAGCTCACACTAACAATAAGATGCTTCCGCACGCTATTTCAGCTATGTATGCGGTAGATGGCCAGAGGCGCATCCGTCACTTGATCTAAGCCAAGAGCACAGCTGGTTTCGAGAAAAGGCCGCAAAAGTCACGAGAACTATCAGAGATCTGCTTCTGAAAAATTTCACTGCTCAAAATCTTCCTTGGGCCGTTTCCGAAGCCAGAACCTTATTCAACAGCTGCATGGATGTAGGTACGTCAATTCGTGACATGAATGCACAGGATTTTCCGTTCTGCGGGTCTTCGCTCTATAATGCCATGGATTTGAGAGTACCATGTAATAATATCACAAAATGCGATGATACGCGTGATCCTTATTTTGATAAATTCCCGGAGAAAGCGATTCATCGCACATATCAGCGAGCGATTAAACACAGCAAAATACACCGGCCGGGAGTCCACGAGATCGACTTCTATTAGGTAGTACATACTTTGAGATGAAACTCATTTTGGTCCACCGAAAATGAGTATTTATAAGTATAGCAAGCAAAGAGGGCACGCAGAAGATTTTCAAGTGTTCAAACTTTCGTAAAATCGAAGATTGATATAGATTAATCATTTTTCTCCGCGATCACCACAAACATCGCTATATTATTAGGTCTCTGAGTAGTCAAAGAGTCAAAAAGTCAAGTAGTGTCAAAGACGTAAGTAAAAAACCCGAAACTTATTACAGAACTTGATAAATTTGCAAACAAGCCAAAAAATTCAATGGAATACATTTTCTCCAGCAGAACTCCATATTGACACCTGGAAGATTGGGATCTGCAATTTTCAAATCTGACGCGTTTATTAATCTGTTTAAATTCTGTTATCAAAATCTGGACGCCGGATATATTACTGCCAGAGGAATTCGCAAGTGGACACTAAAATAGGTTAAACGGCAATAAACCCAATATTATTTTCTAGAATTTCGTCAGTGCTCTTTACAGAACCCAGTAACATGAACTCGAAAAACGTTGCCACCTTATACATAATTTAAAGGTCAAAAGTTATGTCAACGATTTAGAAGAATTGACGCTTCTGATGAGAATAGCGTATATCATAAACTTGATTACGTCTTCAGTCTATGTGGTTTAGTGGTTAAAGCAAGTGTCGCGAAAACATGGAGGTCATGGGATTAAAACTTACCGGATTTGAAAGTTTTCCTTACTCAAAGAGAAAGCCTTGTATTCAGACCGCCCAAATCTCCCTGTCTCCATCATCTTCCTCATCTCCCCCAAACACGCATTTATCCGAAATAAATTTTGAAATACGTATTCTTCATCTACTCGACGAGAGCTGTCCATTCCTCGAACTCGATTTTACCCCAATGATTTCCAAAAATTCCTATAATCGAAAGTATCTTAGTGTACCTCCGTGTTCGTGCGTATGTATGTGACATTTTTTCTACACTCTTTTGCACTCCATAACTTGTACGCATTTCAATATTTCAATTCAAAATTTTACATGCTTCTTTATGGCCATCATCCCGAGACCCCAGTTGATTTACAGCTCTTAATATCCATAACTTTGTCCATTTCAATTTTGATGAGTATTACCATTTCAAATCTGAAAATTTTCTTCAATGTCATATGTTTCACATTTTTTTGCACTCCATAACTTTTGCGCATGTCAATCTTTTAATCCCAGATTCCACATGCTTCTTCATTACCACCATCCCGAGACCCCAGTTGATTTCCAGCTCTAAATATCCATAACTCTTTCTATTACAATCTATTTAAGTATTACTATTTCAAAGCTGAAAATTTTAACGAATCTCATATATATTTGTGTATATATATCATATATCTATATCTATAAAATATTGAAAAATCAATTCGATTCCACACACACACACACGCGCGCGCGCACACACACACACACACACACATATATGTCTGTATATATAGGTATATACTTATATATCTCACTGATTGCATAGATTAAATAATTTATATTTGAAATATTTTTAATTGAGTATAAGACAGAAATATAATACTGATATATGATAACGGTTTGAGAAAGCATTCTGCTAATCTCTTTTAGAGCAGCGTATTTTTACAAAGCTGCTCGTAGTATTAGATGTGGGAATGACATGATGGAATTTTCACTTGAGCAATAGCACTATTGATTTTGATACAAATATGATTTGGCGCCATCTGACAGAATCGTGGGACGAGCTGAAGCTGGTGCCTTTATTAGAACTCCTGGAGGAGCTGTCCCTACCTCAAGTTCCTGCGACCATAAGCAAGGAGAGCTCGGACTTTGTGACACAAATGGCCAGAACAAAGCGAGTGCTTTGGATTGACGTGTTTTTTGGGATGTACATCGTGGCTGACCCGAGGGATACTAGTAGGAACATCATCGTTTTCGATCTTCCAGAGCGAGAGAGCCCTTTTCCCAGGTAAAATAACACTTTCATGTGGCTCAAATCACTACTTTGTAAAGGTGCCGGAGACTGAACCATTCACAAACACGAATTGCATCCAGCGATAAGGTAGTAGACAAGAGACTGAAACATATCAGGAAGAGGGCGCTTGAATTTGCTGAGAGCATTGACGAGTCAGCCGACGATGGTTCAGAGAACTTTTTGGTCGCTCTTGAGAAGACTTATATGACGGAGGTCTTCAAGCAGCTCATCAGCAATGGCACTACCGATCAGCCCACTTGCTCGTCCAGAGGTGCTTTCACCATAGTCTCTGAAGCAGATATCGAGGACTCTGTCGACAAGATTATGGAGCTGAGCCAGAAGTTTGAGGATGTGAGTTGAAAATCAAAAACTTCAAAAATACAATTTGTACTTAGCAATACATCCTAACAGGTCGCGTCATTATTCGGATGGCTTCGTTACCATGATGGTTCAAGTCCTTTTCGATTTTTAGTAAGATCGAGTAGTAACTTTTTGCGCTGGATGAGCTGATAACTATCTTCCCAAAAAATTTCAGTATACGTAGACGAATAGTTCATCGGTATTATCCCGGAAGAAAATGTTTCGAGACATGATTAGTATCTCAAGCAGCTCAAAATACTAATTCAAATTTTCATGAACCTCAAATCGACTTGTATTGTTTTAACTTGAGCCCATCTTTTTGAAAATTTTATTCGGGAATCATGAGATACGGTTTTGCTTATATCATTTGACAATTCTCTGCATTCATTGCAAAAAAAAGTATGAAAATATCTGATGAGGGATTTTTTCCATTTTTAACGGAGTTCTGAACAATCTTGGAATTTTTATCATGAATGATGTACTGAATTCTAACCAAAGTTAGAGGAAGACTATAACAACCGCACGAGTGAAGACGACATCGATGTCCAAGACAGCGATTACATTCTTCTCGACGATCTCCAACAAATCACAGACGAGTATGTCAGATCAGTGAATGACTCACTGGAGCCAAAGATGTTGTGGAGGCCCTTCATAGATGAGGTATTGGATGGTATATTGATGCTCGACGAAAAACAAAAGATACTTGTCTCGGATTTAGATTATCTGAAGGATGTTTCACTCATTTTGTCATCAACTGACGAAACTTTACTGGGTACTTAAGATACTCAAGAACGAGTTCGATACGGTGTAAATCATATCGTAATCACGGTATGACAGCATAATTTTATTCTCTATCTAGAATCTGTAATTTGGTGGACGGTCGTGGACTACGCTGTGCCCTACTCCTCACAAAACTTGAGAAGGATCTGGATTGAGTACGTAGAGAAAATATTGGGTAACGGCGCGGGTAGAACTCGGTCTATTTTCTGCGCGGAGAACGTGAAAGAGCTGATGGGTACGTTTTATTCAGCATTATACATTTTAAACTAGTTGAATTCTTCGATTCATTACTGCTATATAGAAAATTGCGCCCCAAGTGCTCTAAATTGCAATTTTCAATTATTTCAAGTACTTGCGGTAATTAGTAATTACCTCACTGGCGCATGGTTTTGAGGATTTATAACCGAGTGCAATCGATAGCTGATGAAGTTTCCTTTCAAATGACCTCTTAATATAGCTGTTTGGAGAAAAATAGAAAAATATGTCAGATTTCAAGATGAATGCCTGACCCGGTGCCTGACACTTCAAACCTAGCTAGTTTATTCTCATTTCACGGAATAGCTCTATTTTCGACATAAATGCACCAAATCGACTCGTGTAAGGGGTAATTTGAAAGGAAATTTCATCAGCTATCGATCACTACGTTACAAGGCCCGAAAACCATGGGCAAGTGAGGTAATGAACAATTACCGCAACTACTTGAAATAATTTAAAATTGCAACTTAGAGTGATTGGAACGCAATTGACTGCAAATCTGAGGCCGGATTCGGATTCAGCGTAGAACTTTGCATGAGAAATGACATCTTCGGGTATTTCAGTAGTTTACTTGGCTCGTAACTTCCCTAAGACTCATTGACCTATTTTAGACGGATTATCTTGTGTTATTCAAATGGGAAACAGGGTGACCTCTAGGGGCACTATTAGGAAGCCTTAAAAAATCCCAAAAAATTTTCTAAATTACTTTTTCAGCATATAAAAGAGATTTAGGGGTGCCCGTAACGATCAAAAAAGTTTGGGAAATAACGGACACTGTAGTGTGCACCATATGATTTGAATTCTAAGCAATAAAGAGTTAATCTTAGATTTGACGCCCTATAGGGATGGCAGTGGCTTGGTTGTTAGTGAAGCCATCATTCATGAGCGATGGGTCCCACGATAAAGTTCAAGAGATGCTGGACCTCATAAAAGAGTCTTTCTCAAATTATGTGTCTCATCTCGATTGGATGGACAAGCCGACAAAGCGCGTAACTGTGGACAAAAATACCAAAATGAGGTCACTCATTGGTTATCCCAAGTGGCTTTTCAACGACACCAAGTTGGATTCTTATTATGAGGGTGTGAGTATCACACAGTATTTTCGACACTTACATATACTATAACTCAAATTTCGGATTATATTGTGATTCGAATCAAATAGCTAATCCTACCCAAGCAGTTGGAGTGCTGCTCATATCTAATCGGATAACTCATGTTGTTACTGGATGGTCTCAATTCAAAACGCTAGATTGAATCTTTTTTTTTCATTCTGCCTCATTGAATGTTGCTTATTTCTAGTGCAAGGATCAACTTGACCGAATAGGTTAGAATGTATTTTGAAAACTCAACAAAGTATCTAGATTTGATTCCAATGATTCACTACCTGAATATTATTGGAACAATGGTCGAGAACAAAGATGAGACCAAAACTTTTTGGAGAAAATTCATCTTTGTTTTTGAACCTCCGGATAAGATTCCAAGTTCCACTGACTTATCATTATTGATAAGATTTGACAGCTTTCGAAAGTAAATAGATCCAACCCATTATTTTAACCCCGGGGAAAAGTTCAATGGAATGAACTAGTAATTGGTACCACTTTGGAGGTAAGCATGGCTTGAAGCCAATGGAAGACCGAATATAATTGATTATTAATACGGAATTCAATTATCGCAGGCATAAGCAATGAATATTAAATATGATATTCATTTGCTATCGTTTCAACATTAATCAAATGAGGAACGTTGATTTCTTAATAATACTGTGATGAACTTACCGCATTAATGTGCGTCCTTGGTAAAAATAGGTTGACTTTGGTGGACTCTGTCTGAAATACTAGTTATCAATTGTCTTGAAATTTTTTTGTGAACGCTTTCCAATATTTGAAACCCACCACATATTCCCAAATCTGACTCATATCCTGCTAGTAGGTTTAGAGAATGAACATTGCCTGATAAATAAATCCGAATAACTTTCGAATTTAGCCATTTCATGTGAATTCATCTCGGGAAGAAAGTCAACAAATACAGGCGTCCCTCGTTTTACGCGGATTTTTTTACGCGGTTTTGAAATAACGCGGTTCCAAGTTTGACACTCTCTCGATTTATGCGGTCCATCCCTTGATTTTACGCGGTTTCATTCGAAAATTTCTCGAGCAACATGAGAATGAATGCCAAGGAATGCTTCGAATCATTTGACCAAAATTCAAGTACGATCCATCCGACTCGCGAACAAAATTTTAAGTGGAATCAACTAGTCAATTTCGTTTCGATAACGATGACTCCAACAAAAAAAGCTGATTCTCCGTGCTCAAAAAGTGGGAAGAAGAGAAAGGTGCTGAGTCTAGGCGAAAAACTGAAAATTTTGAATTTAATCGAAGCCGGAGAAAAAATTAATACCATCTCTCAAAGATACGAAGTAAACGAATCAACTGTAAGAACTATCCGAGATAATAGGGAAAAAATTCGTGAAAGTTTCAAACTAAGTGGTGATCAAGCTAAATCCACTAAGTATAGTCGACCTTTATCATTATTCTATATATACCTTGATATTTATATGCATTTATGAGTTTAGAAAGCCTTTTACATACAATTTGAATAAATGATTGTAATTTTGATTGGTCACCAACTGTTAACGGGAACATAACCCCTGTCTTCCCATAAGGATAAGGTCTTGATTTACGCGGTTTTGATTTACGCGGGACTTTTTGAGTACGTAACCCCCGCGTAAAACGAGGGACGCCTATACTCCGGAGAGTAATCTGACGCAAGAAAGGAATTTACAAAAGGAATGGACTGTTTTCACAGCCAGATCTCGATTCCTGGTCAGTGGTCTTAGTCGCGAACAATCTATTTTATAAAGTTGTATTTTCGTAGATCCTCAAATGAAGATGAAATACCTAGGTGATTCTGTTTAGCAAAATGAAGTAAAATCATTGAATAGATCAGGGAAATATTTGGATACATCCAAAATCATGGATATGAGATGAATTTCAAACTACTTCAATCATCAAGTCGTGAGAAAACGAGCTTACGTAAGATTTTCGCGAATGTGAAGGATTTGTGGAAGTTTATGGGACGTATTCCATATGGCAGATCACCAACCATGAGTTTTCGTTCGTAAACTCGTAAATAGATTCATTTTGTTTTTCATATAGGCTCATACAGCTTTGACTGTGTACTGTAACTGTTTACTCTCTACTGTAGCTCGTAACATGGACCCTGAACTGAACGTATATATCGAGGGCTGTGGACTTTTTCGCATACTGATAGTAAACTGTATACATCTCTCAGCTGATACAGCCCACCACCTCTGATGCGACGCCTACTTTTACAGAGCGAGCCCTTGTGTTACAGACCCTTTATTCGAGGACTCTTCTGACACTTCACCCTTCATTCAAGGAGTACGGACACAAGTGACCAAAACCTTTATTCGAGGTCTTTCTTGATACTTCTACTTTTCGTCTGTACCGTGTTAGTGAGATATGGACATCGTATTGGGAGTATCTGTGGGTGTGTGTAAACTCTTTGCATTCGCCCGGGATCGATTGATCCATGAGGCAAAGGAAAACTTCTTGGTGCAAGAAGAAACCCGCCCCAAAGAGCTCGGTGGCTTTATCACGTTACGGATTGAGTTATACCCCATTCATCTGCTATTGATAATAGATTCATGCTTTCCTTACAGATCAATATGACTGACGATAACTACTTCGACAACATGGTGCAAATAATCCGCCTCCGGAATGCAAATGAATTGGCCAATTTAGCCAAGAATAATACGGATGACAATGCACAGTGAGTCTCGAAAGAACCTTTGTGTCATTCTTCCGACTCAATAAATCATGTATCTCTCACTAAAAATAATTAATATTTTTGTAGGTGGCCAGTAAATCCCACGGAAGTCAATGCTGCGCACTCGTTCCAAGATAATGAAATAGGTATTCTTTTTTCTTTATTCTATCATCTTCTTCAATCTTATTTTTTAATCTATTATCTTTTCCCTAAAATTTTCTGAACTAAGAATTTTTCCAAAAAATCTCGAACCGAGTCATCCTTTAGATCGAAAAAATATACAATATCTATGTAATGCGCCTTTCGTTATTTATTTCGTCGCGATCTTCTTTTAAACAGATTCAACGAGTAAAAATCGTCCTTTGAAACCTTTTTTTTGAAAGACAGAACTAAGCATTCTCGTTACGTAATACATTAGATCAATATCTCATGCTCTTTCAATTATTGCAATATTCTTGAATGAATTTCGCAAAAATGGAATGGGCATCAATCTATTTCTTATTGTCACCTTTGATCAGCGAACCACAAGTAAAATATTCGCAAGCATAAATCATTTCTCTTGTCTGGATGCAGCAATACCCGCCGGAATCCTGCAATTTCCTTTTTACGGATTAGGTCTCGAGTGAGTATACGCGAGTGTTCCATTCACGATCACGCAGAAGCATATGGAGATCCTTACCTCGGGAGGAAAATACTCGAGCACATTAGCACATAACGAGTCTATAAGTGTGTTGGTCTCGACACTTGTTGCACTATAAGGACGCACCTCACTCTCCTCATGAAAGCGAAACATTTTGACATTGAAATCTCTTTGATGATGCATCACGCAGGGCTTTAAATTACGGTGCCATCGGTACGATTTTGGGTCACGAGCTGACGCACGGCTTCGACAATAGCGGGCGGCGTTTCGACAGCCGAGGAAATCTCAAGCAGTGGTGGAGCAACCAGACTATTTCCAAGTATACCGACAAGACTGCATGTTTTGTTGACCAATACAGCAAGTTTTACCTACCCGAGGTTCGTTAAATTACTCACTTGTATAATTTATTTGCACACAGGCTACCTACGTAACTATCAAGGGATTTACAGTACTATTAATTCTCAAAATAGAGTACATTATAAATACGCGTTTGCGTAAAAAGATCTCCACTTTTATATAGATGACTTAGGGTAAAAAGGACCTATCTAAAATCAATCAAGTAAAAATGAACTATCCAAAATTATCTAGTTAAAGAAAACCATCTAAAGATTTTTGTTTAATTAAACTATCCGAAACCGTTAGTCGAGAAAAAAACTATCCAAAAATTTCTGATGGTAAGTGGAACCATCCAAAAATCTCCAGTAAAACAGACTATTCAAAATTCTCTAAGTGGCGAGGGACTATCCAAAAAATTTCAATATCAAAGGAATTCTTCATGAATCCCTGACTGGAAAGGGAACTGTCCAAAATCATCTGGCCAAAAAAGAAACCATCTAAAATCATCTACCTGGGGAGGAAGTATCCAAAATTGTCTGCCTAGTGAGGAAGTAACGGAAATCGTCTAACGAAACAGAAACCACCGAAAATTGATAATGACCTTTGTGAGAAAAATATCTTAGGATCTCATGGAATCTTATGGAACCTGTTCTTGTAAGGTCCCATGGGACTTACTGGGATTTAAGTTTTGAAACTCATAAAAACACCATATAAGACCTCATTGAGTCCCACAGTCTTCTATAGGATCGCTTAGGAACAAGTTCGCTGGGATTCCATAATGTTATCTAGAAAAATTTTTTTTTCATCAGAGCGACCAGACAATTTCGGATATTTCATCCTTAGGCAGACAATTTTGGATAGTTTCTTTGAACCGAAAATTTTTGGATAGTTCGCCAGTCAATTTTGGATAATCCCTTACTCAATCAAAAATTAATGAATAATTTCTTCCTAGTTAGAACTTTTTATACAGTCTATTCTTACCTGAACAATTACGGATGGTTCTGTTCTACCTAAAAATTCGGATAGCTCCTCTTACAATCAGACATTTTTGGATTGTTCCTTCTTCACCAGACGACTTCAGATGAATTCTTTTTTGCTCGAATAATCATGAATGATTCCTTTTCACCATAAATATTTGGATAGTTCTTTTAACGGATGATTTTGAATGGTTAGTTTTTTCTTTGATAGTTTTAGATAATTCCATCATAACGATAATTTGAGGACAGTTCCTGTCAATCAGACTATTTTTAGATCATCCCTTCATTGTATTTTTTCCTAGAACACAAAGTTTTTCGTTGATCTGTTCCTTTTATCTGTCTGGATCCATTGATGTGCTGAAACTCAATTGCTTGTTACGGGACGAAATTCACCGAGAAGATATTCATCATAATTGTTTTGAAATCAGCCTTATTAAGAATAATATTGAATGTTTAATTCTGACCGGTCCAACTGGAGTTGTTGTTCCAAAATATTTTCGGTCCACCCGCGTTTTCCAAGACATCGGCTCCTTCAGTCTGTAATTACTCCAAAATAATCGTTCCAATTCATACTTGATTTCAGAACATGAAAGTTGAAAAGCTATCTTTAAAAAGTCATAAAGGAAAATGTGTGAATGCACGCAGGAAAGTTCATTTCCATCGACTGATTTGTTCAAGGATCTTAATCTTCCATGCTAAATGTATTGTACTAGTTGTATCAACCTGGTTCGAATAAAAATTCAAAAAGTACAAATTAAATTCGTTAATCATTCTTCAAGAACACTCATTTCCGAGGATCTCTGTGCTATTCTCGTAACTACGCATAGGCCCAAGACCTGTTGAGCTAAATATTATATAGAATTAATTTATATGGCGAGATTTTTTACCATTAGATTGAAGATTACATCGACGGGGAATTGACCTTGGGTGAAAATATTGCGGACAACGGTGGCTTGAGAGAAGCTTACAGCGCATATCAGCTGTGGAAGAACAAACATGGCTTTGAATCGTGGCTTCCGGGCTTCGTCGATTTCTCGCATGATCAACTTTTCTTCGTGAGCTATGCACACGTAAGTCAATCATGCGCCAATTTCCGTCTGATTCATAAATATTGCTATAAGTATAACAATCTTATAAAAATTCCCACAGATATGGTGCGAATCGTATACATCTCAGGCCTTGAATTGGATGATGTTCGATCCTCATTGTCCTGGGCCCGTGAGACTGAGAGTTACGCTTCGAAATTCAGAGCACTTCAGCAAAGTGTGGAGATGCCCCAAGGGCTCGGGCATGAATCCCAAACAGAAATGTCAACTATGGTGATTTTTACATGTGCAATACCTAAGTACTCCATTTTTGTGATTCTGCTTCTGGTGCGCGTGGGTCCAATCACAAACAACAGCATTGTCAGGAATTAATTTTTTAATAAAAGAAATTTATTTACTTAAAAAACAACGTGTACTCTTGTTCAGCATAGGCATAATCTCGATCAATGTTTGTCACAGAAAACATCATGCATTTTGGTGTAGTTACAATACTTTGCCACGAGAGACAATTTCGTCTTTCGAGTAAAATATCATTGAGTTATTACAACAGTATTGAAAAAATATTCGTCGCGATAGTCGTGGAACAAGAATTGGCCGTCAGTTTGCCAAGACCGCGCGATCGAATTACTTTGTTTTTCCCTGTGGACTCTGTACTCTCTCGCGCGAACACAGACACCGCACGCTCATCTAGTAAACATAACCTCCATTGGAGCCGGTCGGCTGCACGTACTCGTTGCTAGGTGCCTTGGAAGCTGGCACCTCGAGGCTCACGGCGTCCTGGGTGACGTGAACCTGGCTGGGCACGGAGGTCGGCAGGTGCTCGACCGAGTGCGTCTGGGCGACCTCGATGGCCTTGATCGGCGCCTCGAATATCAGGTTGTCCTGCTGGGGCAAGACCTCCTTGTAGTATTGGTACGGGGCCTCGGCTGCCGGTACGTATCCCGGCTGGACCTGGTGATAGGTAGGCTGGGACGCCTTGCCTGGGGCTCCGTACTGATTGCTGGGATAGTTGTTCTTGGTTGGGACAACCGATGGAACAGGGTAGGTGGTCGCCGGAGCAGCCGGAGCTGGATAGTTGATTGGGTAGGCCGGAGCCTTCTGAACGTACTGCTGCTGGTAGGTTGGCTGGGCTGGGACGTAAGTGTGCTGGACCGGCTGGTAGATGACCTTGGCTGGGGCTTGGATGACCTGGGGCTTCTGGTAGGCGTAGCCGCTGGGCGAGGTCCCGACGTAGGTCGGAGTGTAGGTCGGTTGGACCTTGACGTAGCTAGGTTGCTGGACCGCGTAGATAGGCTGGACTGGGAGTGGCGTTGGAGCGGGAAGGATCACCGGGGCCTGCTTCTGCGGAGGCTGGTAGATCGGCAGTTGCTGGTAGGTCGGCTGGACAACGGCCTTGGGCGGCACTCCGTAGGTTTCGTGGGGCGTGTAGCTGTTCTTTTCGGGCACGTAGGCTGGTTGCTGCACGTGATGCTCCTCGTGGTGGATGGGTGCTGAGGGAAGGACGTACGCTACTTCGTAATAGCTCGGAACTATGAATGAAGAATGATGTGCGAAAGACGCGATGAGGCAAATGGTGAGAGTGGGAATGGATGAACTATAGTTGTTGATTGAGAATAATTATTTTCCCTCAGGAATGTCATCGCTACTCATGAAGAGAGACCGCACTTTCGTGTTATGACACGTTTTTTGTAATACTGCACGTTTCCTGTTACAGCACGTTCAAATTTCAGATCAGAGCTTCGAAGGGAACTTGTCAACCTTGACCCTTCTTTTATCTGTTTTGCTGTTGATTATTCACATTTTTTAATTATAAGATGACAAGCACCAAAAATGCTGAAATTTGCTCAGGATCGTTGTATGAAGATTTGATTGCGTATTGCCACATACAATAAGAAATATCAAGTTTTTTCTACAGACGGCAGGTTGCATTCTGCAACGTATATATACGAAGAAAGTAGGGTGCGATGAGAAATCTCAAATTGACGCTCATGCCTTGACAAACTCGATAAATCCATTTAGATATGCACTGGAATTCATTCTCGCAGTCACAATTTTGTTGTGGACAAAATAAATCTCAATATTGGTATGATGATTTTATTGCAGGACGCTCGTATAGAGGTATATAACTGAATTTATTGGTCTTTCCTGCTAATTTTGTTTAATAGGCGACGTT
>JAPYYZ010008263.1:0-18152 GCA_030522705.1 Eretmocerus eremicus
ACATCTTGAAAGCTCACCGGCTAATCGAATCTTGTCTCAAGCTTCTTGCAGCGCTCGGGTATATTTTCATCGCCGAGCTTCCGCTCGAAGTTTGCTCTCTTTTTGGTCTCTATACGCTTATCCTGGAAAAAGCGATGAATAGCTCGGACTATCGTCGCTAAACTTTTAAGGATCACGAGCGAGTCGATTTGTGGCACTAAATACTCTGCGCTCCAATTCAGAGATAAGGAGTTACGCACAAAGGACGTCAGCAGATTTTCGATCAATTTTGAAATCCTCCCTCCGTGTCCGTCAACTCTCCCCTTTCCGAATGCAACTTTCCCATACACTATCTGTCATTTATTAGTTTTTGAAAGCGGGTATCAGCAGTGATCTTTATAACACCCATTTTACTCTCACGGAATTCTGTATCGCTCATTGTTCCTTCAAAAAATGATCAATCCCTATAATACCCCAATCGCGAGGAAGTAGAAAGAAAAATTTGTGGAAGAAATTTTGGAATTGTCTGTTGTAGTCTGTAAGAAAAAGGATATCCACAGAAAAGCACTGCGATTACCCATTTGCTTAATTTTTGATTAGCTACGGAATACGAATGACACGATACTTGGATTCGAGTGAAATTCTTACACGACCATTGTGTCAAATTTGACACAAAAGCGTAATGCAAGATTTTCACACGAGATCTCTGCTAAGAATGACATGATTCGAGTGAAATCTCACACCGTCAGATCTAGAGAGATTGAGGCCACATTTGGATACACCTTCCTTACCCCTTCGAGTGCGGATGTCCTTTGTGCATGACAGCTAACTGAACACGGTGACGGTGACGAGCCCGGGTATTATCCGACGAGAATGCTAAACAAATACACTGAAGATACATCTTCCTGACAGGCAAACTGGTCAAAATGTCATTGGAATCGGAATTGGAGCTGTTCATTAATTGAATTCAATTTTTGTATGGAAAGATCATAAAGGTATAGGTAGGAATGGAGGCCCATCAAATCTCGTGACAGCTCCAACTCTGGCAAAGGTTTGAGAATGAGCTTCAAATTAAGCTGTAATGCGTTGAACAGCATTGAAACGTGCTAGAATTAGAGCTGCGGAGCTGCGTTTTCGAAATTTGAAATTTCTATTTCGTCAATACAATATAGTTTGACTCTACTCCATTAAAGTTCTACGTATCTTAGCTCATTTTAGAGGTGTTGAGGTAAGCTTCAAAATGAGCCAAAGGACGTCAGAAAGTATTGAGATGCGCTGTAGAGCTGGAGCTCACTACATGTACCTTCACTGATTATTATTCATACGAAAAATGACAAATTAGAAGTTGGTCTCGCATTTTAAGTAATAAGCAGCTTCGATTCTGATTCCAGCAACATTTTGATCAATTTGAATGATGGAGAAAGGTCTCGTTGGCCGATTCATTTGCCTTATTTGTCGGATAATACCGGGCCTCTCACCCAACGTCTAAAAACTCTGCTCGATAGTATAATTAGGCACAGGACCATTGTGAGCTCCACCAATGTCCCTCCAAACGCACAATCCGTGCGTTTACTCTCAAAGTAGCCAGCGAGATGAGAATCAAACCACGTTATTATTATTACAGTTGCTCCAATCGTGCAGCTGAGGATAGGCTCGACGAGCGGCTCAAGGGACATCAGAGAGGGCAACGACGTTTCCTTCGAGTGCAACGTGAGATCCAACCCCAGGAACTTCAAGCTAACATGGTACCACGGGGTAAATATTCCCTCCTAAACTTTCTCTACGTATATCTATATACCCACGCATAACCACGCCGCACACAAACACACGTGTGAGTAGACACATTATGAAAGCGCCTCGAGCTCCGAGCTATTTACCGGGGTGATTTAGACTTTGGGGCAGCTGAAACAATAGCGCAATTTGACGGGTTCGCGGAGGCTGCGAGTCACGCGCTTGGCGATAAAAAATTGCCGATCGAGTTGTTGCTCCAATATAGACGAGTGGAGAGGGTGGGATGAGGCGATGCATGGAATTGCTCCAGGAGGTCGAGAAGAGCGCGCTTTGGAGAAGCGATTGCGGCACGTATAGAGGCCGAGCGCTGAATTAAAACAGCCCCGGGGATGACGACGGCACGTGATCCTTATTCCTGATAGAATGACGCGCGGACTCTGCAATGGTGCGTTGAAGGGGTTGGTGGACCGTGGAATGCGGACGCTTTGCGTGGAGGAATACTTTGATTCTGATGAGAGTCACGAGATTCGTTGGGAAATTCAAAGATTGTGTGATGTACAACACTCTGGAAAGCGGACAGGGACATTGAAATGGGGCTTGGACGGATTGGGGATAACATCGCTCCGATAATCATGTGTGTGGGGATAAATGAGTGGGAATGATATTCCTGGCCGAGGTGCGTATGCTAATTTAGGACTCCGAAATAGTTGGGTCCTCTGGTGAAGTAGAAATGACCAGTCTCCCGCGTCTAGAGTGAGCGTATGTGCCAAGGAGGACTGACGAAAAATTATACTGACTTCTCTCTGTGATGACCTTCAAAACTTGACCAGCCCGAGTCACGCGCCAAATCTTTGGCCTTGGGGGCACAGATTACCTATAATCCCGAGATCTGATGTAGATTCCAGAGTTCCCAAGTGGCTAGTTATTATATTTGAAACGAATAAAATCAGGATTCTCATCAGACTGTGATGAAAGAGACTGGTAATCGAGATTGGATGTTTTGAGGGGAGGAGCGTGAATAATTTTGAATATAAAATAATCATCAAATTTGTCAAGCATGTCTTCGCAATTATTCAAAATTTCATGCTGCAACTGAGGCAATCGCGCACAAATCTTGGCGATCATTGACAGGTCTATCATTCAATCTTGAGTGCGTCTCAAGATTCCATCTTACCGATGAGAATCATGAATTGATTTGGAATAAAACTACACAACATTTCGAAAATGTGAGTTCAGACGTCTTTGCTTGTTGGTGAAACGTATCAGCGTTCATAACTTTGGAATGACTGATCGTTCAACTATTTTTTGGCACCTTTCGAACTCAATGTACCACGGACGATTCCCATCCGTTCCTCAGGCCATTCCTCAGCGATTTACTGAGCACTCATGATGCGTATGAAATCATTGCTACAAAATGGATGTTTTTCATCTGATATTTTAGACAATAATCCACCATAAATCACATTTTATTTTATTTATTTGTTATTTAGCTCACAAACCAAATCTTTTGGAAGAATTCCTACCAGAAGGCTCAAAAGATTGTATACGCTTATAGGAGCCATATTCCTTATCTATGTCCTCTTCCGGAATATGGTATCGTGAAATTCATATCCTCTTCATCAATTAGCTCATTGAGAATGATGAACTCATAAAAATGAGGTTTGGTTAATTACAATGTAAAGTGATGAAGAAAAATAGTGCGTAAGTCGTGTTGAGAATGTATCGCCACATCATACAATTTATAACTAATTCGATGAAAGTTTCTCAGTTTTTTGATTGTACTACGTAGAGTCTTCCAGTAGCGAATGTTTCGCACTCTCAAGAAAGCACTTCCGACAAGGTACAATTTATGGATAAAAAGAGGATTAATAACAACAAAATTGTGATCTTGAGATGTTTTTTCACACATAAGCATTCTCCATTTTGGAATGTGATACTCAGCCCTGGTTCTTCAGTCGATGCCTTGTCTGTGTTGACAGATAACGATCATTAGTCTTTCGCAGATATTTTAACACATTCCAAGGCAACCAGCACGAATCACTGGGAATCAATTCAGTTCATTTCAGTGAACATAGTGGAGAAAATGTTACAAGAAGAGTGTCAGGTCTTCAGGCTACCGTTTCCTCAAAATTCTGGGAATCGTTCTCTTCTATCAGAATATACAATAAACCATTTCTATACAACTCACTACTGAGTCTTCGCGTCGTCCTCATAGTGCAGACTGTATTTTCAAGAAGTAGAAATTTTCCAGATAGAATGTCAATCTGAGGCACACATAGAAATTCTTCAAAAATTTTTGTTCCAATGAAAGGGTTCTTTACAAAATTACGATACGATATATTTCTGAGGTCTAGAAAAATCGGAAAATGAAGTCCAGACTAGACTAGCATATAGTCCATTAACGACTTTAAACGATTGATAGAATAGTGAAATCGAACAGTCATTCAGAATCATATTCTAGAAATTGTCATTTGTCTCCTACTTAGTCTTGAATACATTTTAGAAAACCTCGAAAGCATCTCAAATTCGAAAAACTCCCCATGTACTCAGGAAGCCAAGCGAGCTTTAGCGACTGAGGCATGTACGCTAGCAGTATATTAACGACTGACACTCATTGACGACCATTAGTGAAATTGATACACACCAATCTCATCCAAATGCATAACTGCAGTGATTGAATACAAGAATAAGTAAGCGAGTGGAATAATTTGGAAAACCAGATGACACAACTTGATTACGATATCATTGGCAAAGAATTTGCTTACCTCCTTGAGAGAAGTTGATTGAGTTATACAAAGTTGTTACTCCAACTTGATTGGAAATTCCGAGCTGTAGAATTATGAGTACCCCATATCGAAAGCTCTTTTGAGTAATAACACGTTCTTCCTTATAATTGATGAAAAGTAATAGCTGTGCTAATCAGCGAAGTATATGACTCTACGAGTTCAACGACAGTTCACACTTTTGCTCGAGCTCTTTGTAGAGCAACACTCTTTCTTGCAAACAGCGACAGCTAGCTCATCATCCCTGCGAGAGACGAAAAGCAACTCCATCAACTGCACGTGATTGAAAAAATACTTGAAACATATGATCGAAGAATATGCGTCTTTCAGACACGATTGATGAAAATGAATAATATTATATGTTATCTATACACGCACAAAACATGAGCACCTTACGCAGTCAAAGAACGATTTAGCGGAGAATTACTACAGACTTTGACTCCTACACAATTGCGTAGGAATCAATCGAATACTGCTGATCTCCCATTCACATGTAACGAGGTCACACGCGAACTTGCTTTTATTGCTTCAGGAAAATCAAATACACTATTGATATTCAGAGACGCAGAATTACAAAAATTATCTTCTATGATTCAGTCTATTCTAAATGGATTAACATGTGGCTATACTCACTGGTCATCATAGTATAGAGATAACAGTGTGTAATGAGTTGGCAATCAGAGAACGGCCGAGTTTCAGACCCTCAACGGCAATCCCATCTGCAAAAAGACATGCCACCAACCTTTGCCATCGAAATCCGACATATCGAAGCTATGAAGAAGAGAAAGTACACCCATGTTCGTCATGCGCGAACTGATATCAGTTTTCTTCCATTATACAAGTGTAAAAGAGTGATTCTACTGTGATAAGTGACGCTGTAATTCCTCATCGGCCCCTAGGCGAGGTTTCGTTTTTCGTCAATCATGAGAGAACTCATTACTCCCTCGCCGACCTCAAAAAGAAGTGCTATTCCTCGTCGATTATGATGTAAACAGTGCAAATTTGAATGATTTGTAGTGCACTTATTGGCACGAAGGAGAGTGTTACGTTTAATCTTACTAGAAACTTTCAATCTTCGTTGGGGCCGTCAATATGATGGAGAGCGCATACCTGGTTCATTCTCTTGAGCACTGATAGTGAGTCATGTAGAGTGTCCAAAACCAATATAAACTCAGGTCATGTAAATTCATCTTCCTTATGAGTACAAAACAACGGATGCAGCTCCGGGCAACGCTAATCTGGTTGTGTTTACTGACAGACCAATATCCACCCCCGATGCAACACTAGCAGTATACACCCACATCGCTTCAGGAATATTCAGCGACAATTTTGCGTTAATTTCGACAGTTTCATCGCTGAAGTTGATCAACAGCGCCACTATCCTCCGGAATCCCAACCGCCTCACTACAGCTAGCACATCATCCGTAGCTAGCAATACCTGAACTGATCCTTTCTGCAGAACCGGTGATCGTTTGAGACTGCTCAGAGCTTTAAATACTTTGTAGTGCGAAACTTGCGCTTGTTTCTGATCCGCCAAATTGAGAATTTTGTAGTTGTCGTTAACAGGCAGCCACGTGTTTGGGCTACACGAGAAACCAGCGCTCGTGGTATTGTCCCATTGGAACGGTGTCCTCGCAGGATCCCTGGACTTGGTCACATA
The DNA here is from genome assembly GCA_030522705.1 of Eretmocerus eremicus. Lineage (NCBI taxonomy): Eukaryota > Metazoa > Arthropoda > Insecta > Hymenoptera > Aphelinidae > Eretmocerus > Eretmocerus eremicus. Next base: position 6,154 of record JAPYYZ010008263.1, read on the forward strand.
ATCCCTACGACCAGCATTCCGGCCCTGAGGATCGAAGGTCTGATCGTAGCTCAGTGGCGTATCAACCATCCCGATCTCGTCACCGTTGTAGACTACCGCCATTCCCGGCAAGACCATTGCCAGCATCGTGATCTGATCGGCTCTGTTGCCATCCTTTCCGAACCTGGAGGCGACCCTCCTGAAGTCGTGGTTCCCAATCACCCATGGTGTGTTGGCCGCCTCACCCTTTGGCAAAGCATTTAGCCACTTGTCGATGCTTTTCTTGAAATCCAAAGCAGTTGAATTCATGTTCAGCGGATGGACAAAGTCAAAGTTGAAGGGGATCCCATCAACCTCGAAGTACTTCAGGACTTTTGGTACCGACGCGTGGGACTCTATAAGCAGCGGCTTGCCATCCGTACGGTGTTCCTTCACGAAGTTGTCCATGAGCTTGCGCCACGAGTATATCACCTCGTAGGTCTCGTTCAGGTCAGTCGTGTAAATATGTTCCAGCTCGTTTCTAAAGAAAATGGACGGTGGTTCGTCGCGTAGATCTTCGTCCTCGAACATCTGGTACGGTGCGTCGACCCGGAAACCATCCACTCCTCGTTCCAACCAGAAACTCAGGACTTCCTCCATCTCTTGCCTCACCTTTGGACGAGTTGCTAAAAACTGATTGCCAGTTGCTTGGAGGTTGACGCTCGCCCTCCGGACCTTCCTTGGCATTTCGCCAGATGTAGTAGTCGTCGTAGGGCTTGACCCGATCTATGCTTTTGATGAACCACTCGTGCTTGTTTGACGTGTGATTTGGGACAAAATCTAGAAGTACCTTGAGATTGAGTGCCTTGGCTTTGGCAATCAAAGCATCGAAGTCCGCCAGGGTTCCAAAAAGATCGTCGACGTCAGTGAAATTGGATATGTCGTAGCCAGCGTCTTCCTGAGGACTTGGGTAGATGGGCGACAGCCACAAAGCATCGGCGCCAATGTCACGGACGTGTTCAAGCTTGCTGATTATTCCGATAAGATCACCAACGCCATCACCGTTGCTGTCTTTGAAACTTCGTGGGTATATCTGGTAAAGCACACCATTTTTCCACCAATTGAGGTCCTGTTTGGCTTCAGTGGCACAACTGATGGAGGTTAGGGTAGCAAAACTCAACGCGGCGAGAACCAACATTTTTCAGATTGTTGATGTGGGAGCCAAAGCTCATTTCTGAACGAGCGCCTTTTAATGACTGAGCCGCGTCTCGCTCTCCAGCACTTCCAAGTCGAGACTAATTGCTTATCGCTTTCATTCTCGTGATAAGCATTTGATTGGACTGCGTCATCTAGAAACCAATCGAGTTGTTTGGCGCGATGAAAATTTAAAGTATTTGAGCTATTGCGTGAGGTCAATTTCATTTGCCTAGATGAAGCAAAGTGGTTTATCCATGAAATCACTGGAATCATCTTTCACTTATCCACAGACGTCAGAAGCAAATTGGATGATTAATCGCCATTGGCTATCATATTCATTCAGGAAATGATCCTATGCCAGCAAACTGACCCTCTTTCCGCCATATAATGTGTTTTCTGCTTCACAATACCGTTACGCACATTGAAATCAGCTGGATATGCGTCACTCTACTCGTCTTTTCAATATAACAAAGGTGAGTCTAAGCTTTTCGGTCGCAAAATACGAGATAAAAGAGATATCATGTGCGCAACGGTCAACGATTTCAATCAACAACAATGTGTCTCTCATGAGCCCATACGATTTTTCAAAATCGACCCAAACTATCACGTGATATTGGATAACATTTTTCTTTTTCAATCTGTAGATCGACTTTGAAAATTGGAAGGAAATGGAAATTCCTTATTTTTCTTGGCTCAAGCTCAAAGACATCGTATGGAAAGTAGAGTCCAATAACCGGTAGCGCAGTTGATATAGCGTGCCGGTCAAGGAGTACCGGAGGGAGTGGATTCATAGCTCGAGCTTTTATCAAACTATGATCAACATCACCCTGAACGCTGCGAAAAGTGTCTCGGAAAAACGTGTGTTTTTATCAATCGAGTGATAGAGTCCAAATATCGATCAGTCTATCTCATCGGTACATGTTGAATAATCTCCAGAAGAATCTTAGAATACGCAATAATACATGGGAAAGAAACAGTGTGGGTCCCAGTTCATAGAGCATTTGTGCTCGAATTTCGCACACTTTCCTTTCGAGAACGACTCCAAGTGAGTAAAGATTCAACAACTCCCTCATACTCGCGAACTAACACGTGACCCAGAGTCCCTCGATTTACAATCGCATCACTCACCCAAACGAAAGACTCAGAAACCTTCCACCTCACTTCAAGTCAAAGTGCATCCTCTCATGTTCCAAGACCCCACATCTCCATCATAGAGACATACTCCATCGCGGAGACATTCTCAGCCTCCGCGTCGCGATTCGCGTGAAAGCTCGCGGGCGCGCGTAATTCGCTTACGCGGCTCTCGAGATTCTAGGCAAACTCACGGAGGCCCCGACACGTGCGCTCTCGTTCTTCTCAGAGAGACACACATCAGAGCTCGCAGTCTCGGAGTGCGAAAACGCACAGGAGAAAGAACAAAAAGCCTTTTAGTGCATAGCAGCCTGGTTAATCCGCTCAAGCAGGATCATGCCACCGCTCTCTCTCTCTCTCTCTCTCTCTCTGTATATTTTGCGCCTAGCAGTGCGCTCTCTCTCTCTCTCTCTCTCTCTCTCTCGCTTTCTCTCTCTGCTTTATCCCGTAAGAAAAAGGCCAGACGCGCGACGCTGTAATTCAAATGCGAGCGAGATTCATTTTTGCGCAGCCCCAGGCACACTGGTATGAAGGAGAATCTCGTGAAATTGCGGAGCCAAAGGTGCCTGTGTATTTTTCCTCTGCGAGGCTCGTTTATCGATACGATGTGGTGTACGGCAGAAAAGTCGTCGAGGATTACAATGGCTCGCGCGCGATCTCGTCGATTTGCTCTCGAGAATCTGTGGAAAACAGACGGGGCGCGGATCGAGTCTCTCTGCGCCGCTCATATTTCCCCCTCGGGGGATTTTCTGGATATTTCACGCTCGTGCTCGCGGCGAAATTCCTCTATGCGCTTTCGAGATTCGTTTTCGTCTTCCACTTGGTATATCGCGAGCGGGAGGCTACGCGTATGGGGAAAGCAGTTTGCGAGAGGATGATTCTCTTTGGTGGAGCGCTTATCGCCTCGATCGAATTGGATGGCAGGAGTTTTGTTCTGAATCGAGGATTTGTATCGGAATAGTGGGTGAGGATTGGGAAAATTGGACTTTGTATCAGGTGAAAGATGGGGCGATGATTTGAGGTGAAATAGGTGGAGTGGAGCGCGGATTTTCTCCACTCGATGGGTAAGGTTTTATCTCTCTCGAGTGTACAGATGGAACTTGAAGTAGAGATGTGTAAAAGATCACATCATCTCTAGAGAATTGTACGGACTGATTGTATCGATCTCTTTGAGCTCATTCTCGATAGAAAAGTTCTTGCTATCTACACACAGATTAGAAACACCTGCACTACTCTATTTCTGACATATTCTACGCTGAGAATGAAATAGGTATATGCGAATCTCACTCGATGATATTCGGGAATATTCATGGAATCAATTCCAGTTAGATTCTCATGCAAGAGGAGTGCGCAGACCCATCATTTCTGATGCCTTAAAAGAGATTTCTAAATGATTTTTCCAGACCAGGGAGCTGCGCCATAACACCAGCGCTGGTATAGTGCTATCCGATCAATCTCTCGTTCTCCAGGGAATAACGCGAGATGCCTCGGGGAACTACAGCTGCGTTGCAGCAAACTCGGAGGGTCGCAACAGATCCAATATTATTCATCTCCACGTTATGTGTAAGTTTTTTTTCTCGGCAGCCTGCCCTTTCATTCCCCCCCCCCCCCCCCCCCCCCCCCCCCCCCCCCCCCCCCCCCCCCCCCCCCAAACACACACACCCCCCCCTTTGATGAAGTCAGTGGGTTTCCAAGGATATTATATTATCACAGTTTCAGAGTAGAGTAAGTAAATATCTTGATCATCTGTAAAACCAGCACTGCCTCGGATACTCGCAGTTTCAGGCGCCTTCCAGATGCGCTGAGAAATTGAGGGAACAATTTGCATTCACTTTCAAAGAAATGCAATAACGTTCAATTTTAGGAAGAGAACTTGAGAACTGTCTTGACAATAAGTTACGAAGTTATTTAATAATTCAAAGGAGAATTGCAATCCAACTTCAGTCTGATGATTCACCAATTTACTTCAATAGCATGTTGAGATTGAATTGTACTTGAATTTCGCAACGCTGCTGGTTCAAGACAAGTCACCTGTGGTATTTTCAATTCGCTTCTAAGGGAGAGTTGAGCAAGACACTGCTTTGGCATAATTTTGTCTCCAGATGAAGTAATATGCTTATTTTCAGGCCTTTTTGCTCGCAACTTTGCTTGTCTCAATAATTCTCAACGTACTCAGTTCAAGACAAATAAGATGAAGCAGGCCTAATTCCGAATCATCTCAGATCTTACCACCAAAAGATGTCCCGCAACTTCCCTAAAGAATGTGCCCAACTTTTTTCCACTAAAATTATTCTTTCTAATACAGAACTCCTGGTAAAAGTTCAAAAGTTTCAATATTGATCCAGATACTAATTGATCTCAATTTATCATTTATGGGAAATTCATGGATAAATTTTCATCCGTAGTCAAGAGGACAATCGCGATGGAAAACTTGTGGATTCCAGTTAGGGATCATTGTCAGAACTTTCAACAACTTTTTGACCAAAATCAATTTCAAGCACAATCGCACATTTTTGAAAGATTGGTTGGAAAGTTGACACCCGAATCATCTTCAAGCGCCTGAATTACGCGAGGATGGCTAGCGAGATGCGCTTGCTCGAAACTGACTGAATATTTCCAAACTTTTCATGTTCCACTTGAGATTCGTTCGTCTTCTTTTGTAATTGTCCTCATTTCTAATTTGGAATCAAAGAGAGCCTGATAGTCTGGTTACTCCAGGTACTCGACGAGTCCAACCTTGAATCTGTTTCATGATTTATTCGCACAATGATCAGTCTAGATTCAAATTGTGCCACGTCAAAAGAAATCTTCGTGGTTCTAGAATTAGGAATGGAATGATTTGAAGCATCTTGAGACTCATTGAGCCAGTTTTTTGTGACCACCTTTTAGTCAATATGGGGAATAAGATAAGACATTGCAAAAGTCGATAAAAATTCAATCTGAAAAATGCATCAGTTGCTTTCTATCGCGCTTAGCGACATGATCCTTGATATTCTAATATAGAGCATTCTAATACATACCAAACAAAAGAAAAATGCCTGGTAACGCCTGCGCCCAATTTCTAGATCACAAGAGCTCTTTTTACCCTATTGATCGGTGCGTTACTTCTCAGAATCTCGCTTCGACCTGGTCACCAAGAAAATCCCTTCAAGAAAAGTCTCAAAATTCCTTTCTCCCAACGGACCAGATGCCCATTCCAGAAATACCGAATCGACAAAATCCCTCCCTCCAGGACCGCGGAAGAGATTGAAAAATTCATGGCGCAGCATGTTGAGATATTTCTCAGACCTTACCCGCTTCCGAAGCGCAACTTTCCACATTTCCCAATTCAATAAAAGTCAATCCTCGGACTGTCTCCCAATTCGCTCCTCTCTCTATCTCATCTCCTCGTCTACAGTAGAACAAAGTCGCATCGAAAGAGGCTTTTCGTGTTACAGTCGCTCCGATCTGCAAGCGTCTCTTGCCGAGCAGTGACGGCGTCGAGTCGGCTTCCCTCGAGCTCATCGACGACAACGAGCTGGAATCGTTGAACGTCACGGGCCACAAGAAGCTGGACCTCGTCTGCGAGATGGAGGCCTCACCGAGCGACGTGACCTTCCACTGGAGCTTCAACAATTCGAGGGGCCTCGTTGAGCTGTCGGACGCGCACTTTTCGAGCGAGGAGACCGCGAGCAGGCTGAGGCATTTTTTGAGGAGCGACGCGGACTACGGGACCTTTGGATGCTGGGCGAGCAACGTCGTCGGGCATTCGAAACAGCCTTGCTTGTATCACGTTCCTACACCAGGTGAGATTGGTTGATGGCTTGTCAGTTCCACAAGGACAGATTTAAGGTGTGAGCAGAAAGCAGTCGAATTAGTGATACTGAGGATGGTAAATAGGAGAAGTTATCACTTTTAATTACGTGTTAGTTAGGAACATTGTATTCTCGGAGTCGTGATTTCAGATCCTCCTAAAAAACCGCCAGGCTCATGAGGATATTGAATGAATAGAGGAATGGATGAATTGGAAATAGGTTCCTTTTTTTCTCATCACCAAAAGATGATATCAAGAGCCGGAGATTCTGGCGCTCCATAATGCTTAAACGCTAGACTCTGCGGCTTCGCACTTGATCTATTAGCTCCAAAAATAGATGATTTAGCTAAATGTAGAACACAAAATTATGAACCTCTCTTGGTGAGATTTCTCATGAGAATTGCTCATCGCTGTTGGCTCTTAGAGGATTTTATCTGGTGATTAGATGACTTCATCGATGATCTGACGTGTGATGGCCGACATGATTTACATTTTTACGGCGTTATTTGGATGATCTTCACCACCCTGTTGGGAGTTATAGGACTTGTTTCCAATGAGAAATCCGTCACAAACAATCACGGGACAATTTTCTAGAAAATTCAAGAGAGAGTGTTCATTTCGCCTCTTCAGCCGACTTCTTCTTCATAACCGGGGAGAAACTGATTTCATCAAAAAGTCTGTAGTCACTTTCCAAGACTCCCAAACGATGCATAAAAAACTACCCTTGATTTATTCCATACATAAAGCATCTTCTTTCGATATCAGAGGATTTTCTTTGGATTCAATAAATTTTTCCATACATGTCTACTGTTGTCTGTAGAAAAATTATTGGTTAGCTAGTTGCAATGCATTCACAAGGTCATTCAACATTTATCTGAAAAATCATAGTTTTCTAGATTTTTTCAAGTCCCATCTTAAATGCATTATTTTCAATGAATGGTTTCAGAACTCTGAAAGAGAATGATTGCAGGATTTATTTCATCATTGTAACCCAATAGATCTTCTCGTTAAGAGCATGTCAAAGCTCTACCTTACCGACATTGATGATAAGGTCATTAAAATGAAGCTCAACAATCTTTCGAGAATGTAGCTACAGACTGCTATGCGTATTGGTGAAATGCATCACGGTGTAAGGTTTTACAGCAATCCGCGGAAAGCTCTTGGAGTAGTCCCGATTATAGTGCAATTAGAGTATACTTGCACCATAATTAAAATTCTTCCAAAAGCTTCCCACGGATCACTCCAAAATTTTACGCAGTGGTACATTTCACCATCACGGATAGCCGTCTGGAGTTACATTTTCGAAATATTGTGTAACTCTTGACATGTCTTTGATACCAGATGATGGTACTATGCGCATTTTGATATTTAGCGCACTACACTTATGAATGACCTTTGTCACGCACATTGATTTTACACCACTTTCTACTATAGATCAATGCGAGCATAATCATAATAATAAGCGTCTGGTTTCTTTTGAAAAAAAAAACACCTACTTTGCTCAATTCAAATCTGCTTTGCTCAGTGCCGTTCATTCAATTCATTAAGCAGCAGTAGCACATTATGATCAGAGTCGGAGTCATCGCCTGAAAAATCATTATAGCCTTTCAACTCCTGCCGATTCGGTCTGAGAAAATTCGGTTTATAAAAGAGGGTTCGGTCTAAGTTTTGGCCATTTGTCATTTTTTAGAAGTAAACATGTAAGACAAAGACTTTGAAGGCGACTCATTCCGAAAAATGGCTTCTGGTCTTTATTTTGATCTGTCATTCATGCTCCAAGAAAGAATACAGATTGAAAGCGGCGCTGCACATGGACGGTTCGTCCCAGTGATTTTTGGATAATGAATACACAAGCATTAGGACAATTTTATGCACAAAATGTGAGCCGTAACTATTCAAATCTAATAGCTTTACGCTTGCATGTGTACTCTATTAATAGTAAATTCTCATTCCACTTTATCATGTTGAGCGTACACAAAAGTCGATGAATCGAATTGTATCTCGTTAACCAGATGAGATCAATCATTACTCGACCGTACAATGTTACAAAGGCAGCTTGGCCGACAATCCATAGAGTGATGATAAATCATTACACTCGCCGCGGCTTGTACTATCGTCGGCTACAAATTATCGAGATGAAGCTCACTTTTTTCTTGAGCTGCGTATATCGCACATACAATAATCACAGCGTGGTTACGATTTCATAGTGACTTGAAATCTGTAGCAATTTTCGGAATGTAGAGCACGAGTTATCACTATTAATGAAATGTTGGCGGAAGATTTCGAGCAACATTTGATCAGATTGACAGTGCAAATCAATCAAATCGTGAAAATACCCCGGCGCAGAAAACGCATCAATCGAAGCACGTCAGCGCAATTTTAGGATTTCATCATCAAACGCTCCGCTCAACCGCAACTCGCCTTTCAATCAGTACCTGCGGTATGATCCGCTACTCGTTGTGCCAATGTCTCGCCATTGTTATTACGCGCCGCAAAGAATTTAATGCCGCATCCCATCAGAACAATCGGACTCGGCTTTCAATTAGGAATTATCGGATTGGCCCGAGCGCTCGGCGAAACAAGTCAGCGCGCGCTCGCGCCTGTAATTTTAATTAGCGAATCCATTGTTCAACCTTCCACCTCATCCCACCTTCCTCCCATTCATATAATAATCAAGTTTTCGGACGGTGAAATTCTCTCTTTCCTCTTCCGCTGCTGCCGCGGGATTCATATGTCAGCGCGCACTCGCTTCTCTGTACATCCCTATATGGTTGATTCCGCTGAACCTGCACGATGGGCTGTTCCTGTGCTGCAATCGTAAGCAGTTGAGTAGTACTTTCGGTCTCACATTTTCCATGGTGTATTCTATGAAAAAGTATGTGGACCAATAGTCTTGAGAGTGAAAATCCAATCTCCGGGATGAAGGACCCAAAATATCCGTATCTTGTCGTGTCCTTAGCACAACTCTCACACTTCATGTGCAAAACATTCACATATAATGTTGAACAATTGAATTCTGCAGAGTGGAAGTTGTAATAAGGTATATTCACCACGAGAATAAGAATCTAGGAATTTTTCTAAACGCGTGTTTGATTTTGTTCCTGGGTTTGGTTGAATTTTCTCTGGCCTACTTAGTCGCTGCTCAAATATTTTCCGAGAACTAGAACCTCTCTCTACCGGTCCTATTGCTATTTAGACGTGTTTGAGTTTGGAATTTTCACTTTCACCTCAGCCGTAGATTCAACATGTACCAAAAAATGTGAAAAAGAGCTACAATTTATTTTCTTGATAAGTATAAAATATCTTTATCGTAGCTCAATAATTATCAAACCCAATTCGATCATAGTGTCCTACTAAATTTTTTTCAACCCGTTGCACCACGTGAAATTGCCGTGTATTCGGAAAATCCGACTGGTCCCCACTAGCCATTTTCAAGCTACTCAAAAGCCTGAGATTTCTGTATCGTGGCTGTCCAGGTTGTGGCAAAATCTCGCATGATTCCAGGGTTCTCTTGGATTGTGTCAAATATATCGCGCTAAAATCGACGAAAATGCTTTTTAATTGACTACTATTGCCACTAGAATCAGGGTCTTAAAAGCATCCGATGACTCCCGTTGAAAATGATTTTCGTCCGATTCCTCTTCCACCACTTTTCCAGCCGAAATCGTGCAGTTTCAACGGAATCAACCATATATTCAGTGCCGCATCGCAACTCTTGTGCCGCGCGCATCCGTTTCTTCGAGAGCGGTTTGCGGAAAAGTCCGGAGAGACGCGGCACTGCATCGTGGCGCCACTTAACCAAAGTGGTCGGCGCGCAAGAGTTGGTCTGGCTAGCTCGCGTCGTTCTTGTGTACAGCTTCGCTCGCCGTTAAACATTTACTTTGGGGAGTAGAATGAGTGGGAGGTATATGTATACGGCCCCCGAGAAGCAAACGGACTCTGCCTGCTTGCGCGAGAGTGAAAATGAGAAATTCACATTTTCACGGGGTGGGGGGCAGTGCAGTTTGCGCTAGTCTCTATGTGTGGCCGGGGTTTCTTTGTAGGGCTTCTAGGATGGATTCTGACCCGGATAGCAATCTTTTGGCTTATTAATTCGCGGAAAATCAACATCGCGTGCGGACGGAGGTGCGTTTCTCATGACTACATTTTGGGAGCTGAGTTGGAGAGTAGCACTCTCTGCTCTGTATCCATTATTTCACTGGCCCAGAGTCGACAGAATAGTGTATATTGTCGAAAACCTCCCAGACTCTCTACCCAGAATAACGTGGAGATACTTGTATCTGTTGAGGCTCACCTGCTTTCCTGAAGCTTTTGATTTTGGTGTAGCTCGATACATTCTTTCAACGTGTCCTAGTTCATTCCAACAAGGCTTGCTTAAGGGTTTCTTAGATGAGCTAAGATGCGCGCTCAATTTTGTTCAAGATCGGAAAGCGCAAGCCCGTCGAGACCCATCCTCACGCATACCTATCACTAAATATAGACCCGCACCTTTTTACATCTGCAAATTTGATCGTATGCCTTGAGTTGCCTCAAAAGTGATTTTGGAGATGATGAGAAGACGAAGAACATTATTCAAGGCACCTCAAAACTCGTCCATCCAAATATGTATAGCGCGAGTAGGAGTCACGTAATAAAATATCCTCGGATTTTGAAGATCATGATAAAATGATTCAAAATGATAATGTGCTAGCGAATCGGCTTGTCACTTTCCGTAGGTCAAAATCATTATAGATGAGTCATTGTTTTTTAACATCCTCTGAATTCATCTATACAGCACGGCGAGGCTGTTGGGCAACCACATCTGAGATCCTAAATGTGGTCAATAATGGGTATACCTGTGTCTTGATGGATGCAAGGGCAATGGTTCACAAATAAAGGAAAATGGTGTGTGGTAACAATGACATCACCTACGGGAATTTTTCAAAATATGCTATCGGATCGGGGGCTACAGTACAAACGTAGACAAATCGCGTAACATCTTGGAATCTTTTCTGAGCCGATGAATTTCCATATAGTCATCCCCCCTTCCTTCAATTTCATTTTAACTTCAGATTGGAGTCGGGCTTGAATCTTGAGATTAGCTTGCACAGGAATCCCTCATTACACGAGGTTAGCCAATTTGCACCCATCCGTCTCTGTGCGCGGGGCTGGTCACTTTAATACGTGGGACTATGATTTCCACCAATTATCAAATTCAACCTGAAATTGAATGCTCTAACAATCGAAAGTGCGTGAAGGTCAACAGAATTGGGGCCGTCTACTTTTTCCGCATCATTCATGGTTTTGACGAGTAGATTGTTTTTGTTGACCAACGCTCCGTTGGTGTGATTATCATACATATACTAGAACTCGAGAACGCGCGCGGAAGGCCTACTCGTGGTGGACAGGATTCATGTTAAAAATATGTATTTGTCGGTAGTGAGAGAAATCAGTGCACGATGTAATTGAAAGGCGAGAGAACTTGGAGTGCCGCGAGCTGCGCGCGATGGATCGATGACCGTTCAGCACACTTCATATCGCGACTCATATCATGAGTTGGTCAATTCTTGAGAGAGTTCAATTTAAAATATTATCCAGAAATCGAATCCCCGCGCGGAGAAAATTCACATCATGGAAATGAATTCGTCAATGATTTATACATTTCTATTGAGCATGTAACTGAACAGACCGATTCCAAAGACGCATACTCCTTCATATTCATGATATAGCCATAAAACGATTACTCGTGATGAACAGGATTCATATCAAAAATATATATTTGTCGGTAGTGAGAGAAATCATTTCAGGATGTAATTAAAAAGCGAGAGAACTTGGAGTGCCGCGAGCTGCGCGCGATGGATCGATGACCGTTCAGCACACTTCATATCGCGACTCATATCATGTGTTGGTCAATTCTTGAGAGACTTCAATTTGGAATATT
>JAPYYZ010008268.1:0-19078 GCA_030522705.1 Eretmocerus eremicus
CTTCAAAGTCCAAACCAACTACACCGAACGATAATTATTGCCAGGGTTGATGATGTACTGAAACAAGTCGATTAACGAGCAAAGCATTGAAATTCCCGACTCTAAGACTGACGGCAATGAGATTTGTACAAAGTATCCTTGTGAAGATATTTTGAAAAATAGGAATCAGAATTTTTCAATGACATCGTATGATCTATGACAGAAGAATGAGATCTCGCAACGATCGAAAAACGATCAAGATTTAATAAAACAGGTAGAAACAGGATGGCCTAAAATTCCGAAAGACAAGAAGATTTACATTTGCTTGGTGTAGCATTCGAACGATATTGATATGCAAGATGAATTTTCCCCGTTGATTCATCGATGTGACATTATTGAGGAATCTGCAGATTTGTGAATCTTTCCAAACACGTTAGAGAAACATTGAAACTACTCCGTCAAAATGCGAGTACAGCTGAAACCACCTCAAAATTGTAAGTCCGTACATCATTTTTTGAAGAGAAACATTTTGTAAGGACGATTGAAAATTCTTTTTTTTTTTCAAATCGAACAGACAATTTAGTGGAGCCTCGTCCGAGACCTCGTCACCAGGTAACGTAGCGTCATTTATGAATTCTATTATACTTACTATTGTTAATTGCTGCTCAACTGCCATTTGCTGCTTGTCTTCTTGGGAGTAAATGATTGTTGTTGTTTCCATACTCGCTTACCTTTAGTGAAATAGCTTTATGAACTTCGATCACCACATACAGCTAGATCACCAAAGAAAATTGAGAGGAAATCCATACCAATAAATTTTCCTCGCATACTTTCTCCTGCAGGAATGACTCGCTACGTCGCGCCATCGCATTCTTCACTTGGAATAAAATCGGCCCACGTAGAAGAATGAAAGTTCAAAATATGACAGAAAATATAGATATGCATGTAATAAATAGGAGACTCGTCAGCTGCGATGTTACTTTGCACGGTCGATCGCCAGATTATTATAATTTTTCAATCTATTGTCAATTGCGTCTGGTATTGAAGTTGAACATCGTAGTAAGTCGCAATTCTCGCTGTAATCAATTTTCACGCATAGCGTCTGTAACCTTTTTATATCAAAACTGCAAGAGAAGAATCAAATCAATTTCTATTAAAGCTATGAAAAAATTTATTTTAATCCTCGTGAAGTGGAAAGGTATAAAATGCGTTTATTCCTTCATCTATCAATAAAATTAGCGAGCGAAAATTACTAATAGAAGAATAATCACCAATAGAAGCGCGTGAAATACGGGGTAAAGTATAACTGCAGAAATATCAGAAATAGCGGTTAATTTGGTGAGGTTTGGGGTAATTGCTTGGATTGAATTCAAGTTCAAGTCTCACGGAAGTCGCGTATACTCACACTGTGACAGGGGCAATTGGAGAACATTTTCGTGATGGTACAGCAAAATTTCAAAGTAACTCCTACTGTGATATGAATTTCATTATTAAACACATCACATGAAGAGTTACCCGAAATTCAGCCATCAAATGCTGATCGTTGGCGGGAAGACGCTTCTGGCACCATCGATGAAGTTTATCCGTGAGCATGAGTCGAAGAATCAGTCCCGAGATCATAATATTTGCGTCAACGAATTTCAAACTGAGCGATGAAATGAATGAGTTCAAAACCTCCTAATCGAACGATTATCAAGCCCAACTTGAATTTGTCAACCATCATCCGTAAAAGCGGTAAACCACAGTAGAAAAGACACAACGGCGGTCAATCATAGATCTTTGCGGTGGACAGCTGAAATCCAAACAAATTCGATGACTCCTCGACGATGCATCAGTAAGTAGTTCTTTGGTGAGATTGCTTTATGATAGTTTCAAATGCATCATACAGCTAAACCACCAAAGAAAAACTTGTGATGATATCCATTATAGTTGCGAAGCAGGCGATGAATCTCAGAGTTTTGGGCGAGTATGTCGATCTAGTCACGATGCTAATAATAACGTGCCACTAGACCGCTACTCTACCCAAAACAAAGAGGTATATTGCAACGATTCGATTCGACTTTGATGAGCGGAGAGTTACTTCATTAGGATCTAAATCGATTACAACGACAGCCATCAATAAAGATTAACACTCTAATTTATATTCAAACAGTGATTATAGTCTTGATACAGAAAATAGAAAGCGTCCTCACAACTTACATGATTATGATTGTCCCGGGTGACCGTACATTATATTTTCTCATGCGATCTTCAGACTCACGCAAGGGCGACGCCGGAGTCAGTTACTTGGGTGTCGTCAGTGATTCTCGAATCGCCAGGTAGGCACTAACTGAAAATTCGACTAGAGGTCCTTTATATACGCTCCGGGTGTGAGCTCGGTGATGTGACCTGCCCTCAACCGAAAGTTTGTATATCTCGCCTCTGTCTTTCGTAAATTGGAGAGGGAGACGGATCAGCGACTCGTGATCAATACTCAACTGTGAATACCATTTCAAATTCTCCAATGAACGAAATATATTTGCAAGCTTGTTTAGTGTCAGATTTAGATTGCGCCTGGAAATGATACGACAAAGGTGTACTAAAAATAAAACTTGCAAATTTCATGGATCAAAAAATCTACGACAAGCAAAACGATTCTCAAGAGAATCAAAAGTCCCTGCTAATGAGTCTGAAGGGGTTCCATTACCCTTCAATACACGAGTATTCAAAACAAGATATTTGAATTGTTCAACGCTAAATCTCTAGTTTCTGCACGGTATTTTCCAGGAAATAAAAGTAATTTTTCCATTCTCCAATCTAAATAGTCCGGGAAACTAGGAAGTCGTTGCGAGAACAACCGACGACACTAGAACATCAGAGACTTCAAAGTAACCTTGCTATGTAAAGTTCTTGGTAATATTACAAGAGCATGAGATATTTTCCACAAGATTCTTTCAATTATGAGATAGATTTCCATCATAAAACGGAAGTGTGTATCTGCAGCCTTTCGTATCCAGATCATTTTGCTCTTGTCGAGAAAATTTTGAGTGAATGATTTTTTTTCTACATGCAAACTATCTTAACGATGATCTAGTCGCAAAAAAGTGTACAGAATCGGACGGAGAAACAAAATTAGCGGTTGCCTGTACTACGCTGAGAGTTCACGAACTTGGAACGGATGGCTGCGGATAACCACATTATAAAAAGGCGATGAAAAACAGAGTATAGAATAACAAAGTAATTCTCTGAGCTGGATTACATTTTGATACCATGTTTTTTCCAGAATTTCAGGGAGACATGCAAAAGTGTCAAGATCCCCATACTAAAGTAAATGCAGTTTCTAGGGTAGAATATTTCAATTGTTCGGAATTAGTTACAAACTTAAATCTACTTGCTCGATCCGTCATCACCTTCGGCTAAGGATCAATTGATACGGCGGAATGGAGGATCTCGCGATACACGCACTTCTGGAGTCTTCATACGAAAGGATGGGTAATAGGGATGAAAAACATAAGTGTGAGTCGAGTACTTTTCACGGCGAATCTTCACCTTCGTCTCGGATCTGAAACGAGGACACGGTTTGCAGTGATCTACTTCAGACCCTGATTTTGAAAACAACCATGACAATAAATCTCCAAGAGTTGTGTGCAGAAACAAGATGTTCCTCAATGATTAATTAGCTTAATTAGCTTAATGATTTTCATAACACAAAAGTGACCATCCAAGACTATACTGCTGATCACACAATCAACTCTTATAACATAGTTTCAAATCAAGTTTACACCATTCAAGAATGAGTCAACTGAATTCTTTGATATCAGACTCACGTGTATTGCAAGAAAATTCTTCAAGTTATGCAGAGGAAGTGTTCTCGGCAATTCCCCCTAGCGACCAAGCTTTATGATGAAAGATATCTCTCATGAAAGCTGGTTCGCTAAAGGAAAATGCATGAGATAATCTTCACTTAAATTCTTCACAATCTTCCAATAATAATGGTTCCTTCAAGTTGGTGGTATTTGATGACACAAATTTAGGTAACCACTACTGTGATATGGATAGCCATCCTCTACACACCACAGCAACAGTTCCTTAAAATCATCTCATCAGTTGGCATAACTTTCAGTTTAAGAAATAATAGCCATGAATTTGTGTTGAACAATGCAGCGAATTCATGAGTAACCGCGACTGTGATATGAAACATAGCAAGCAACACGTCACAGCCACGGTTGCTGCGAATTGAGCTACAAGATTTCATGTGATTCAGATTAAATTGAGTCTCAAAATAGAGCAATAGCAGTTTCCGAGGACTTCAAGGTTCTATTTTGTGTTGCTCAAAATCATTCAAACCTTATGGTCCTGTCAATCAAGATTAAACTATACTTTCTCCATCAAATCACTTAAGAATCTTCACTTACCCAGTAGATTCTATATAAAGAGAAGTCATAATCTAAATCATAATGAGATACTTTTTCAAATTCTTTGATGAAAAGCTTAAGCCTAAAAGTCTATGACTCAATGTTCTTTTGTGTATGCAAATAAATGAAGCTAGAGGACAGGATAGGCTACTCATGAATATCAGATTATTATTAATATTATTCTAATGATAAAGTACAATCTACATGTTTGTTTGTGGAAATTGGAATCAAATTATCAAAATACACTGGGCTGCCATTTCGTTGGTCTGAAAAGAAGATGGGAACAAAGACCTGTCATGAGATGAATGCAATACACCAATTGCAGGTTATCAACAGCAACAGTTGAGCCTAATAATCTCTTGGAAAAAATGTTGAATTTCATTCCCAGGCATAAGAAGCCGATGGCCGACGTGCGGCTTGAGATACATGATGACGACGGAGAGCGGAGCGTTTCGCGTAAAGGAAACGTTTGAAAAGAATTTGGTGCGATCATTTTTGTTGAAGATGAGCAAGGAGAACCTCGTTTACCTACATCTGCAAAAAGATCCGTATCGTTTCGACACGACTGGGCTCGACGTAACAACTCTTTCACGATGGAATCTGTTATCACCAAAGGGAATCACTACTGTAGGGTCAAGTGGCCAAAAATTCAAAACAAATGGGTGAACAGTGGAAGATCGTACCGAAAAAAGCTTCAAGAGTCATCATTCCACCAAGTTGATGCCAGTTGATGCTAAACAAATGTCTAACATTTCGTACGTTCCCGCACACGACCGCGTGCTCTCGCATGAAAATGCCGATGGCGCGGGAAAAACATGTTGCAGCGATCTTGAATTGCCAAGGTCCCGCTATAGATATATCAAGGCATGCTAATTTTGCCGCCTTGTTTCGCTTCCATCCGCAACCCACGTGTTCCGCAACGGCGTAAAAGCGTATTTGGCACGGTCGTATAGCGAGCCACATGCAAGACTCGATCAAAACTTTACATTCGCCGTAGAAAGTGCAAGGTCCCGAGTAGCCAATTCTCGATCTCGTAATATTGGGCCAGAAATTCTGAAAAAGCGTGCGAAATACGCGAGCACTATAACCTATTCGCAGCGGTGGGCGGGATCGTAGGGCCGCGATAGTCAACTTTTTGGAATTTGGAAGTTGTCGCGGCACGGAGGTGGAGTCCTCGAAGCGACGAGGCACTCGGAGGATGTGTACCTACCTGGGGACGACCGCGAGGACGAGAGGAACCCAGGCCGGTCTAGCAACTCTGGCCGGGGCGGGAAATGCGCACACTTCGCGGAAAAACGCTAACCTCAGCTCGGCACGCCTCACATTGGACCGCAGACTAGCCACCGCCGCACCAACACACAGCCGCCCACTGACGATCTTTGGAGCGCGGGCACGATGACCGCGCACGTGCATGTGCATGTTGCCGGCGGCTCGCCTCCAAGTGCGCATGCGCAAAGAAGGCAGCGCCGCGCTCACCTCTACGGCTGAATTCCGAACTTCTAGCCGGCCTCGTCGAGCCGACGACGGGACACGGCTTTCGCGACCTTTTCGCCAAATGGCGTCCGGTGTAAGTGTTATCACAGCCGGAAACATCGGCCCCTGGGTGCGCTCATCCGCGCCCAGGATCGGCTGATTAAACGCGCCCTTGGCCGACCCAGCTCTTGACATGACTATTTTCCTTCTGCTTGCAGACCCTGTACACGTACCCGGAGAACTTCAGGGCCTATAAGGCTCTGATTGCGGCCCAGTTCTCCGGGGCCAAAGTCAAGCTGGCACAGGACTTCGTCTTCGGCGAGACAAACAAGACTGAAAAATTCCTCGCCAAGTTCCCGCTAGGCAAGGTGAGCCCTCATACGTCAACTTACTTGGTTCACCAGAGGTTCTGAGTCCTCAGGAATTTCAATTCTTGACCTCGATCTGACATGTGTGGGTATCAGAGTCCTGCTCAGCCGACTCGTCTGTGAAAATGAGATTTAGGAGGCAAATTCCTCAAATTTCCCTCTCGAGCTCTTTTGCGTACATTCAGCACATTTCATCCATCAATCTTCCCCATTGTGGATTTAAACCATCTACCTTCGGTGTAGCTGCATAGTCCTTATTGCCCTAGTTCTGGTTTCATTGATGTAACTCACAATAATTTGATGCGCCTTCAATCTAGATGTTGCAGTTCCACCAACATGTTTGAGAACACTTGGCAGTCATAACTGCTCTCAGTCAATCTAACCAGCAAGTTGGTTATTCTCATTCCCATTCGATTCCAATCATGATAAATCTGTTCTTTTTGGTAATATGTACCCATCGTCATTCAGCCCACAAAAATTTGTTTTGCATTTTCAAATTAATGTGGTTCCTAACTGGTTTCCAGATTTAGGTCTAATGAAGCATTATGTTTCTGCTAAATATTGATGCAGAGAAACTGTTTCAGTAAATATTATTGCTTGCAAAATCTGCCACTACCTTTTCTGTAAACCATCCAGTAACTCTTGAGAAATGCTATGATTCTGAGATAGAACTACATCAGTTGCCGTGATGGGCTTGGGACATATACACATTTTTTTCAATTACCAGTCTATAAATTTGCACCAAAATTATGAAGGTAGAACTCACAGTAACTTAATCTATTTCAGGTACCAGCATTTGAAACCAATAATGGCAAATACATTACTGAAAGCAATGCAATTGCTTATTATGGTAAGACATTGTATCATACAGCCTTTTGATTCTTTAAATGTTGACCATTATCAATGATAGCTACTCATTCAATTTTTCCAATTTTAGTTGCAAATGATCAGTTGAGAGGAAAAACAGATTTAGAGCGAGCAGAAATCATCCAGTGGTTTAGTTTTGCAGACTCTGAAATCACTCCAGCAAGCAGTGCATGGCTTTTCCCTCTCCTTGGTATCATGCCCTATAATAAACAGGTAAGATCACATTGTTATCGTACTTTCCAACCTCTTTCAAAAGGCGAGATATAATGTTTTTTAATTGATCTCGTAACAAATGGAGGAAGAGCAAATGATGTTCACCGGTAGTGTTTGTGATCTTCACAAATGCTTTGATGCAACACATCAACATGCTATCATCTTCTTTTATTATATCCTCAACTGGAAGTATGCTTTTGAAGAATTGCAAATTGGTATCTTTGATATGAAAGAATGAACAAAGTACTCTTGGACTCCTTTTGAAGGAAAAACGTGTATCAAATATTTATCTACCATTTTACAGACTGTTGAGACGGCCAAGGAGGATATCAAGAAAGCTTTAGCTTATCTAAATTCTTACCTACTCACAAGGACATATCTAGTGGGTGAAAGATTGACTTTGGCTGATATCAGTGTTGCCATGACTCTTTTGAGTTTGTATCAATACATTCTAGAGCCAAACCTTCGCAAGCCGTACCAAAACGTCAATAGGTGGTTTCAGACGATCATCAATCAACCTCAATCTGTAGCTGTTCTAGGTACCTTCAAATTGGCAGATAAAACACTCGAATATGATCCTAAGAAATTTGCTGAAAGTCATGGCAAGGTAAATTGGATCAATGATTTCTTAGAAGTCTTTTATTCTTTCACTATGCTCATTATCATTTGTGACGTTCAGAGTGCAAAGAAGGACAAGAAAGAAAAGGAGCCTAAGAAAGAGAAAGATACCAAAAAAGAGAAGGAGCCTGCCGAGGAACTTGACGCCGCAGAGGCTGCCTTAGCAGCTGAGCCCAAGAGCTCCAATCCTTTCGACTCAATGCCTAAAGGTACTTTCGATTTTGATGACTTCAAACGTTTTTACAGTAATGAAGATGAAGCCAAATCTATCCCTTACTTTTGGGAAAAGTTTGACCCTCAAACCTACAGTATCTGGTTCTGTGAATATAAGTATCCAGAAGAACTCACAAAGGTACATTTTTAAGCCTCTACTTAATTTTTGAACTGACATGATGGCTGATCATTCGCCTTCATTTTCTATCAACAATGAAGAATCTCCTGTAAGCTTTGGTGAATAATAAAAATGCATATATTTTAGACTTTCATGTCCTGCAATCTTATCAGTGGAATGTATCAGCGATTGGATAAGATGCGAAAGGCCGCTTTTGCCAGTGTATGTCTCTTTGGAACAGACAACGACAGCTCTATTAGCGGTATATGGGTCTGGAGAGGACAAGAACTAGCTTTTACGGTAATTTCATTGTCTTGCCAGCATTTAAATTCGTTGAAGTATAATACGCTATGAATCGATGCGGTTTTAATAAGTCTGGGTAGATTTACAAGTCATGGCAGATGTGAACTTGATTCTGTTTGATCTTTCTAACACTGTGTTCCTGATTTTGGGACCATCATTCCTCTTTCATCAACACCAATTTTGACGATGTTATATTGAATTATTTAAATTGAGATATAGCTATCCTTTTTCTATCAAAAATAGATTTTACCGTTCACATTTGTTGAATTTATATTGGTTCTTTTACAAAGTGAAAAAACAAGATGATGAGAAAAATTTTTGATCTCAAAATTATATCTACTTCAATACTCAAAATAATGACGGAGAAATTCAAAGTTTTCTTGCACAAAACCACCAATCATTTCGTTGTATCACCAATTTCATAGCCAATATTCTTCTTTCAGCTGTCTCCTGACTGGCAAATAGATTATGAGTCTTACAGCTGGTCCAAACTTGATCCATCCGACGCCAAAACTAAAGATCTCGTGAAACAATACTTCAGTTGGACAGGTGCAGATAAAAAAGGTCGCAAGTTCAACCAAGGGAAGATTTTCAAATAAATCCATCAAAGATAATTTTATCCAAACTTTTTATGATGAAGATCACATTCAAAATGGTTTTTTGCAAAAAGTTGGAAACGTTGATATTTTTGTGTTAATTTTCTTGAATTGCTGTGCTGAACCTCGATCTTAATTGCTTCTCAGAAGCTAACTTGTTTTTTTAATACATCGAAACGTTTGATAATTTTGTAGCTATTCAAACTTCGTTCTAAAATAGATACAAAATAAAATTTTATGATTGATTTATTATTGACGTTTCTTGAATAATTCCCACAGAGGCAACATACATCATTTTATTACAAATGTTGGAGTAACGGTTCACTAGAGCTACATCTGAGTGACCACACCAGGTTGCCGGATAATTCGGAATCTTGTCAAAAACACCTGACGAATTTAGAACTCTCTTGTTAAGAAACGAAATTTAATCAACTAGACATTCAAGCTTCAAGAATGAAATCTTTATGACTTATTGAATCAGTCTGACACAAGACTTAACATGACCATAGCTCCTACTTAATTTAACCCTACTGTCTAATCATTTATTTAAAAACCCTTTTGTAGTAGCCATTGTTTGACTCCTTCAACTTGATCTCCTCTAAATTTGATCTGACCACTCACTTCATTCACTTGGCTTGACACATATTTATAATATTTTGATGATAAATTCTCTAGGTGCTGTTTGAGTTCCTTCTCCATTTGCCATATGTCTCCTTGAATCTTCTTTACCAGGGTAATTTTCCTTTGCCCTCTTTGATCAATCATTAAATACACTGGCATCATGTGGTTCTTCGTTCTTGGGACAAAATATGTATGCGTCTTCCCTTCATCTGTGAAAAATTCGATTCAGAGAACATTTTAAATTTCTAAAAGCATGGGTCACAAGATAATCTTCACAGCATTGTGAGCAAAATAATAACTTGAGAACAAACTGAAAGCAATGTAACACCCTAGCACAAATTCTTGAAATAGCAAATTCAGTTTCAAGAAATACTTAGTTGATAGAATGTTTTCATGGATTAGAAGTCCCACCAACTCAAGGACTTGTCAAACCTGAATTGCTCTTGCAAAAATCTATCATGATTTTATCAGAATTGAATTCATACCTTTTGGTGGTATCCATCCAGATGGAGAAGGGCCATCAAATTTCTTTGGTGTTGGAATTATATTTTTTGGTAGAAGACGTTCAACAAAGGACCATTCTACAGGGTCTTTGGATACCTCAAATTCGGGAAGTTGTGATGGATCCAAGTCTTGGATTGATGGTGAGTTACGAACGTGAATACTCCTGAATGGAACCTACATAAGAAATGAGATTCAATTCAACATTGCAGAGAAAGAGTGAGTGAATATCAATTACTCATTTGGTACAAAGATGTAGCCAACAAAAAGACAGATCAACAAGTGTTGTAGTCAACAATGGCAACATTATCAAGATTGCTTTGAGATTGTAGATAGAACAGATATGAGCTGTTGATGAGAGGACCAAACACCCAAGGTACGTATTGCGTAGACCACTGTTGTTGAATTTCTCTGAAGATTCATTCGCAAAATCAGTAATCTGTCATCCATATTTCAACATGCTAGTCGACAAGGACGTTAATAGTTGAACAGAGATTCGGTAGTACCTAAGACCAAATTTGAGCAGATCGCACTTGACCTGGCATGTAGTCTCACCTGAATGATGCGTCGAAATGCAAACATCTCAAAACTTGAGATGAAGACTTCAGTAACCAAATCACATAACCTCAGATATTTGGGAGTTATCGGTCTGGTTAAGTTGTGGCTTGCAGTCGTAAAACTCGTAAATAGCAGTCGTCGTGGAACCCTCACAGCTTTCTTTTTCTTCTTGAGGCAATATTATACACTTTACCCTTACCGACGACTGCGTCTTTGATCAGATATCCTGAGATGTTCTGAGATATTCCGAGCAGCAGTAGAAATCACGGCGTGATACAAGGGCGAGGAACGGCTAGCTCGCTTCCACTCTCTTCCGTGTGAGAGTGAGCGCTATTCACAGCCTTCACAGGCACTTACGGCGATGAGCGTAAAATCAGTTTTCCATAAAATCTTACCTCCTATAAAATCATCACGCCGGCGACGGTGACCGGCGAAAAGTATTGTCTGCTAAGTGCAGTGCCATTAGGTAGTGAGTCCATTGGTGCTCTGCGCGCGGCTGCGCTCTCCGCGGATTTGATTTTCCGTTTCCCGTGGATTTCTCCGGCGCCATCCGGCACATGAAAATTGCGGATGAATGCATCAAGAAACAAGAATACTCACCCGTTCGGGAACCTTTCAGAAAGCGTTTGGAGCTCGCTAAGTATCGTAAGTTGCGATCAATTATTTAATCTAGGGTTCTTAGAATAAATTTCTGGCTGGATCAATGACCCGAATCAAAACGCCGTTGGCAAACAACTTTGAACTGAAATTCCGAGTGCTCGTCCAAGTGAAACGCTACCTGCGTGGATGATTAGGGTCCCTAGTGATCGGTATAGATTTTGCGGGAAATATTTACCTACAGCTTTTTCGATGTTTTCTTCAGTTTAGTCCCAGTTACTAGCCCAAAGTTGTGGTCCTTGGCTCGTTTATTGGTTTCATTGGATGTTAGTTCGGAAAACAAAGAAGAATCATAGTCATCAGTGACTCATAATAGTGACTTACAGAGTCATTCGAAGGAGTTTTTTCATCCTTCGATAGAGGAAAAAGTTTCGAGTACCTGAAAGTGTGTATTATGGGTCTTCTTAATTGGATGTTTCTGATATTAAAGGATATTTTTCTTGATGATATGTAGATCAGAACTTTGCACTTGGTTTTAGAGCTTAGGGGTGAAATTATTATGCAATTCAAACATCAAGAGTTGCAAAAGAGTAAAATCCCCTGATTTTTAGGTTATTTGTATAATTTTTGAGTTCTATGAGTATGATTGCACTCAAGTCTATGGATTGCACTTGATCATATCCACTACATTGAGTGCAACAGTTGTCCTAGTCATGAAGAAACATTATTCACTGGGCCAAGAGTGAGCAACAACTTTTGACATGTGCAAGCAAACTCTCAAAGATCCTCATTTTTCCATCTTTTCAAACAAAATCTCATGTCATTCTTTTACTTTCAGTTCAAATAGGCTAGAAATTTACCAAAAAGTTTGTTTTTATATGCCTAATTGAAAGTAACTATCCATTTTTGAATATCCGATGAGACAAACGTTTTTACTTTTTGACCCTACATTCTCGTCAAGCTCAGAATACAGTGATTCTGAAAACTGAAAGCCATGGCTCTCTCTAATCAATGATAAGACCCCAAAATTTTTTTGCTGTTAGGTAAGAGTTGGGCGAGGCTTGACACTTTTTGGATTCTGGCCATCCTATATGATAGTACAGTAGAACCTGGTCAACTTGAACCTCTCTAACTTGGAAACCTCTATAACTCGAATCCAAAACCTGGTCCCTTCAGAAAACCTAGCGAAGTATCTCGAATTTTTTTGATGTCATAACTCGAATTTTTTGAGCGCTAATTTGTGACATTTATATCTATAAGTCGAATGCGTCGGTTTGCGGCGAAAACCTCTGTAACTCGAAGATTACTGATTTTTTGATGCCGAATCAATTATGAAAAACACTTATAAATACGAAACTCATATGATTCAATGGCATACATTTCATCAATGAATCATTTATTAATTATTTTTTCACTCAGATGTATACGTGAGGTACATACATATTATGAACAAATAATTTTCTTACCTCATTTATGTATACTGACTTGAGCAGTGACCTCTATAACTCGAATTTCACTCGAAACCTCTTCAAGGCCATGTCGTAGCCATGCAGCCGCCAGATAGACAGGAGTTCCCATTATTATCAAATCCTTTAGTGGCTTGGGATAGAATAGAAGTTGACAAAGATTCTATACCATCGAATCTACAATCGCCTCCCCTTCTTATGGTCCAAATTGCTAAAATGTCCAAGAAAAATGGGAATGCATTAGCGCTGCCATGGATATGAGTGATTCCGCTAAAAGTAGGTTTTTTGGGAGCCAAAAATGTCCACGGGTGCGATTTGAGTCAAAAATTTTTTCAGCACCAAATGAGTTCCGAGTAGTTAATAGAGTTGATTCTGACATGTTTGGGCATCAGAAATAAGTATCCAGAGTTGCGCAGCCCAAGTTGAATTTCAGGGAAAACTATCGCATATTTGAAGGGGCCCAGAGAGGGACGGAATTGACATTTCGCCTTAAAAGTGTTCTCACTACTCCGGGACAGGTCGTGAACACTTTTCCGCACATATTTCACCTAATGCCACCAAATACTACGAAATAACGCATTTACGAGGCGATAGAGTTTAGAGGGGAGCGGCACACCGCGGGGGGACGGGATTGATCAAAAATTTTGAACGGGAGTTGTAAAACCCGTTCAAACGGCTCGCTACTGCACAGATTTGATTCTAGAGCCGCTCTACCGCACTTTTTCAAGCCTTTGGGACGTTTGGATGATAACTTACAAGTAGAGGGCCAACCTTGTGGATCACGGATTGGGCCAAAACTCTGGGAATCATCTTGTTTCGGTGAGAAATGAAGGTATCCCAGAGGGCTTGTGCTAATAGGCTCTCTGTTCCGAGATACAGCTATGGACATTATTGCTAGTATACCTATATACGTAACTTTTTAACAAGGGCCTATATGGGCAATGTTAATGTCCATGGCTGTATCTCGGAACAGAGGGCCTATTGGTCTAAACCCTCTGGGATATCTTCATTTCTCACCGAAACAATATCTTCATTTCTCACCGAAACAAGATGATTCCCAGAGTTTTGGCCAAATCCGTGATCCACAAGGTTGGTCCTCTACTCGTTAGTCAGTACAAAGGGCCATATTGAGGATCGGGACATTTGCCCCCGTTATTAGTTCTGTACCATCAGGTTAGGTGCAAATCTCTGGACAAAATTTCGTCTGCCTGCGCGAAAGCTAAATTTCTTATTTAGACTCGCAAAATAATGGAATGTTCACTCCAAACTATAGAATTTGAAGTAATGATTGGGCATAGGGATTAGCGAGATTACATACGCGTAGTAGCGTTTTTCATTGCGAATATTGAGTTCTGGACAGGGGATGGAATTGACATTTTGACCCCTAGTTGTCCAACGTAAAAAACGGAGGCATACGAAAATCACTCAAAAACCAACTACAAAGTTGGGTACCGATAGAATACACCCTAGAAAATTTTACCTAGAAAATTTTAACCGCGACGATTAAAAGTCGCGGAGGCTTGTGCGAACCTCCTACGCAGAAAATCCCACTTTCCGCGGAATCAGTCATATCGAGTATAACATCCTCCGGGTGTTCCCAGATTCCTCGAAACTCTTAGCGATTTGGATCAAAAGAGGACCGTTTTAGCGGGGACGAAAATACGTGTCACTCTTGTTTTACGGGGCGAGAGTCAAACGCGTATTTTAGTCCCGCTGTGGTAAAAAAGAAGTTTGTCCAACATCGCACAAGATTCTGGGGCGATATTGGACACAGCTCCCAGAAATAAATGAAATCAATATGTACCCTCCGCACATGCTGCGTGTTTTTTTGTCATTCAAATAAGAGTATAATAGTTTAGAAGGTGGAATGGCGCCAGAAATCTCAGATTGATTTGAACAGTTTTGCTATATTTTTTAATGAACGATATTCACCATGATTTCGAACTCTCCGGGAACGGATCATTGATGGTCGATTTTAAGTTTCAACCCTCAAAATCTTCATTGTTTGACTTAGGTTTTGGATGTTAGAGTGGCAATATGTGGGTATTATACAGGTGTATGAGATATTTGTATTTTTGCATCCGCAAAAAATCGTGCCAACTGTCAAAGAATGTCGGTGTAGACTGTTTGAATGTGTTGGAGTACCAACTCGATGGTCTGGATAGCTCAAAAAAATGTGTCTATACTAGAAATGAATCAACAATGTAGTGAAAACGGAAAAAAATCCCCTAGAGAAGCAACATCGCGGCTGTCCAACTTTGTCTTAAGAGAAGTCTCGCTGAGAAAATGGACCTAAATTCAACTATAGGGAAATCTTTTTCCGAAATACGCTGCCGAGACTACTTTTTCGTCGTATGACCGTACCGTAGCATGTCCATATACGGCGTAAATATAATGCTTAAGGGGATAATAAATTGATTCAAAATGAAACAAAACGATATTTCGAAAAAGTAAATTCAAGCTGCCCTGCGTATCGGTAGAATGGACCATTGTGTAAAATTTTGAAGCGATCGTTTGAAAGCTCTTGGAATAATTTGAACTAGAGTGCACATATATTGTAATAATTACACTACAGTTCAAATTACTTCAATAGCTTTTAACGGATCGCTTCAAAATTTTACACAGTGGTCCATTCTACCGATACGCAGGGCAGCTTGAATTTACTTTTTCGAAATATCGTTTTGTTTCATTTTAAATCAATTTATAAAGAATATCGGTAAGGTAGAGCTTTTACACGACCTTAAAAACTGCCTATTTGGACATTATTGCCGAAACTCGCAGCCTCCAGGCTCGCCTCTATGTGCTCTCTTGTTTCGACTTCTCGTTTCGACGGGAAAGCTTTGGAGTTTTTTTCGTATGGACCACTTTGTGCACATTTTTTCTTGCGTATTCTATTAGATATATTAGATACCAAAGTTTCTGGACGATTTGTGTCTTTATTTCTGAAAAATAAAGGCCGAAATATCAGTTCCGTGAACTGTAATGCTCTTAGTTTTGCATAGACTGTTGCCACCAGCGTCAAAGTGATGAATGTCATTATTGATCTCGCCGTTCATGATTCAAACTACGGCATTGAACCCAACAGTTAACACAGGTTTAGTGGCCAAAATGTGCAAATAAAGGTTCAAGTCCCATGTCCCTTTCATATAATGTGATTTCAAAAATCATGACGGATTTCGAAATTTTTGGGATTCTGAGCGCCAATGGGTTAATATTTAGGCTCAAGTATATCCATTGAGGAAGACAAGTTGATGCCCCAGTTTCTTAATCAGTTAGATTTACTCTTGTAACGCGAATATGAGTAATTATCGGGGTGAGATGGCGTAAGTCTTGACAAAACATCCAAGCATCGATTTACGCATTACATATGACACAATCTATTTTATGAACACAATTTTGTTAAGACATGATAAACGTCAGTGCGTTTCTGCATTGAAACTAACTTTTATGCAAGTGCATAACTCTATTGACATAACAATTCACTGCATTCGGTACATGTAATGAATAATATAGCTTGCATCCAGCTCCATCGCGATGAGATGTAAATCCATGGGATCAATCTGCCTTTCACTCATGACGCCATAATTTATGGAGTGTGATCATGAGCCGGGGTAGATAGCGCTTGATGCAGAGCTTGATGCAGAGATGCCATGTCGGAGGAGCTGCAGGGGAATGAACGAGATAATCCCAACAAGTCGGGCTACGACATTAAAATGTGCCAAACTCGGCGCGAGAGCTAGTACGGGCGAGAAAAAAATTTTTCAACTATCATTTACGGCATTTTGCTAAGCTACAGAGATGCGGGATCTATATTTCCCACACACATTGATTTGTAGAATTTCAGCTATATGGAATGATGATGTTGATGGTTATGGTATTTTACAATGCTTTTGAAAAGTTTATTTTCAAAGTTTTTCCTAATCAACTATTTCGAGAGGATGCATTTCGTGCGTTTGTGCGACTTACGTGGTTTGACCAAATCAATTATTTTTCCAATGGCCACAAGAACTCATTGCATATGTAATTTCGATCAATATTTTTCCTACAGTACACACATTTTTGAGGAAGATTTGATTTTTTTTTCATCATTTGAATTATGCGCGTATCCTTTCGGTAACTTTACGTTGGTGCATTTTCTATTTGCTGGGTCCAGAATTGAACCAATAGGAATATGAACCATGGAAAATCCCATCAAAAACGTCCTCGTTCCTTATCTAACTTCAACAGGAAACCTTGTTACTTACGATTCAGCGTTTGATCAAAATGTCACAGGTACAAAATTGGCAAGAATCGAAGCGTCTGGGCGACGAAAAGTAGAAAACTTCATCACAATATTTCGGAAAATCTATAATAGTCCAAGATGAGCTTCAAAATTTTCAGCCAAGAATTGTCATTCAAGCATACATCTCATTTCAAAATTGGAAATAATAGATGAAAATCTGAACGTGAGTTGGGAAGTAATTGATATAGGACTAAACAAGGCCGATGTATATTCGACGGTCACATGAAATTGTAAGTGAACTTTCGTACAATCCCTTATGCAATCCCACTGATGATCTGCAAACGCAATTGAGTTGAGAGTGGCGATATGGAATCTGTTCTTGAATTGTGTGAACCAAGTTAACGAAATTAAATTCTCATTTTGAATTCTAAAGTAATTAGAACTATTAACACGTGGGACTTGAAGAATGAGAATGAGGATATTTGAAGTGCCTCTGCGTTGGCGAGGAAATCTCTTGGTAGAACAGATGGCGAGATCAATCAAATCGATTTCCCAAACTGTTATTCTGACTCGTGGTATAGGGGGATCGCTCTCAAGACTCACTTTTTATTTCATGTTTCAATGGATGGAGGTAGGCCGTTGACGACCAATGGAGTTGGCGTGCATTTTTGATGACATTTCCAGGAACTGGTCTGCGATGAGATCAGTTGAGCGTTGAAGCGGTTCAAGAATCGCTGCTCCCCGATGCAGCACTCCACGATTCATGCGAACTTGCGAGCACGATCGATACCATCCAAAATTGTCGCCCAACTTCATTGTCGCGGGAGGCTCTCGATTTTTCGAAGATAATCTTCCGGAAAGCCCGGTTTTCATTTATTATCAACACTTTCCGGCTAAGAATCATGAATTTTGGCAAATATCCCAGTAAACATGAGTTTTCAAGAAACAATACAAGAAACCAAAGTTGCACACCATAGAAACTCTTTCAAAAATAATCTTCCCACCAGATTTCCGGGAAATTCAATCCTAACCCGACGAGAAAGTGAAAAGCCATGCAAAAATCTCCTTTTTGCACGGATCAAGTAACACTATTGAAATAAACCCGGGCGCGTCTTCACGAGAAGGACGTCTGCGCGAAGATGGTCTCGGTTGCACTTGAACAGAAACAATCTTTTCTCTACCTCCATACACTCTCTCAACATGAATCAGATAATATGAACGGGTTCTAGCTGAAATTCATTTATTTGATTTGATTTTTCACTAAAGTCAGCCGAATATCAGTTGAAATAGCTCAAACAAATTCTAGCTTCAGCTAGAATTTGGTCTTGTTTAGCTGATTCATGTTGAGAGAGTGCACTGGAGAAATTATCAAGTTTCAACTCTTTCTCTTTATTTATTGAAATTTCAAATTCAACTAAGTAGCTTCATCACTAACCAAATATACGAAATGTGAATGATTTTAATTGAATTCATTATATATTCAAGCACGACGAATAGCAAAGTTTCAGGGTTAGCGACCAAACTTCGGAGAAAAAACTGATTAAAAACCGCAATTTTAACATTAACCTGATGACAAAAATGTGATATTTTACCCAAAATAGTATCATAATTTTCACGAGGATGGGCCATACTGATGAAAAACTGATAAGAAAGTAGAGATCAAGAACTTTACAATGACGTATCTTAAGCTGCATGTTGCGGACCATCCCGAAGAGATAACTGACAATGAGTATAAAGTTGATGTCTCAAGGTGTACTTTTTTAAGGGTTCACCAACAACTACACGTATCAAGCAGCCGTAAGCTTGATATCCAACGACGCACGTATATCTCACCAATCAAAACATGGCTTAAAATCATGATTCTATTTATAATGAGTTAATCATTCTGTTTCAAAGTTACAAAGGCAATACAATCCATACATCTCAATATTCATATGCCAATAGTGTGGTTGGTTGTGATACAAAATTCAA
>JAPYYZ010008274.1:0-16254 GCA_030522705.1 Eretmocerus eremicus
AGCGATAGAGCCCGTCGATCGAGAGAGATTGCTCCTGCTGCTAAGTGAGTGAACTCTTCCTACATCGCCATCGTCGAATGAATTCCAATTCGAACGTTCGAATCATCACCTCTATCCTACTATTTAGGCGTTTACTGTGATTAGTTGCTTGAAAAAAAGACTGATCTGAGTGAAGATGAACAGACAGAACTCCTCACCAAGGCTCTCAAAATATTGTCAAGATGTGAGTCGAGCGAACGGCAGAAAGCGATTGACAGGTACCGCAACGAAGACGATGACATCAGAGGAAATTGAATTTGTATCCTGATATCAATACTGCTCATACTCTCAGCTCATACTTCCCAGCAGGTCTATTTCTGTCATCCCAGATCCCTATGCATTTGTATCAATAGTGGATAATCCTCGTCGGAATTCTCCGACGATGCTTTTCGTTTCCAATTTCGAGTTAAAAATATCATTTTTTGTGCGATTATATATGTGAATATACATGATGACCACGTTGAATTTATCCGATATCTCCATTGTTGAATCATCCGGGTCATTAAATACATCTATTTCTTCAATGATTTGCGTTCTCAATGACCAAATTATCTGTGGAATAATATATGAAAAAATGTTGAAGATCCTACAAGATGTCCTGATGTTGAAAGCATGGAGTTCCTCTCTGTTCAATGGAATATTGCTTCATGGTTCAACCACTAACAGTACAAATTGTCTGTGATGAGGATGATTGAATGTCTCCGAAATGACCGGTGGAGTGCTGCTCATAATGAACAACAAGATCAATGGAGGCGTCATTTTTTTAGCTGAATTCAGCATGCAAGACGTTCCGCAGGACGTCCTGCAAGTGACTCCTCCGGAGTCCTCCGGTAAGTGACGAAAACGACCGTATCGGTCACCTCCAGCGGTACGTGATCATTTCCAGTGGGGTAGAGCTCCCTGCAATTGCTTGTGCCTGTTTCCCGCTCCTGTATGTTCCCTTACCTCCTGGCTCAGGCTGCCTGGTGAGGTTAACTCATTCCCATAGATCAGGTACGCGGAAGAGAATCCGGTGGACTCACTTGGAGCGGTATTGTAGGCGAATGCGATTTCTGCCGTATGTTGGTCCCATGTCTGCTGTGACGTGTCAATTGACTGCCTTATCATTGTTTCAATAACTTTATTGGTGCGTTCGACTGGATTACGTTGGGGTGCGTATGCTGGGGTTCTTCTATGAGTATTCTCATACTATTTGACCTTCCCTGGATTCCTTAGACACGAATTGTCTACCGTTGTCACTCACAAGTATTTTTGGTGCGCCGTGACGTAATATGATCTGGTCCCGTACCGCTCTCATGCTGGCTGTGGCTGTGGCTGCGCGCAGTGCCCGCAGTTCTACTCATTCAATGAAACGATCCTGCATTACTAGTATATGCGTATTCATGTTCTTCGAGTGCGGGAGTGGCCCTACAAAATCTATTGATACCATTTCCCAAGGTCGTTCAACATTAGTCGCATGCATCTGCTCGGGTGGTTTCTGTTGCTTCACTTCATGACGTTGGCAGCTTTCACAATTCCGTACATACTCGGTTGTTTCACGTAGTATTCCAGGCCAATAGTAATTTCTCGATATTCTTGTGAAGGTTTTAGCTACTCTCATGTGTCTAGCGGTGAGAGCGTTATGGCTTTCGTCAAACACTCTCGCTCTCTCTTCTGTTGGTACACATACTTTCCACTCCTCGCCGTAGTTGGTGTCGTTGAAGTCCAATGTATGCAGGATGTGTCTGAACAGCCGTCCATTCCGTATGCACTACTCGGGGTTGTTGGCCGGATCGGAGTTTACTCTGTCCCATGTGCTCTGGTACCATTTGCCCTCGGTCGGGTGATTTATCCGGAGTACCTCAATTGGTTGTCTGGATAAGGCATCTGCTACAATGTTATCCACTCCTCTGCGATATTTTATCGTGAAATCCCTCTGGGTGGGTTCCAAAGCCCAACGTGCCAGTCTTCCAGACGGATTATCAATTTGGTCTAACCATTTCAGCGATTGATGATCCATCAAAACACAGTGAAGTGATACCCTTCTAAGTAGTCTCAGTAGTATAGGTATCGCCGCTACCACAGCGCAGTAGACATCCTTTCCAGGAACGCGACTTCCATGACGAGCACCCTCCCGGTTGACCCTGGGCTAAGGTCAGACCCAGGTCGAAATTTCACTCAAAAGTGGCTAGGAGAATACTCTTGTTCCTGGAGATGTCTTCTGCGCCACCTCCCTAGCAGAGACCCCCAGATCCCGCGTGACTAGAGATCCCAGGTCCCGCGTGACCTTGGTAGCAGAGGCCTTTGCGCGGCAATGTTGCCTGAGTAGCTGTCGCGGCGCGACTGGCGCGTGAGCCGCGAGGGCGCCCGGGAATAGATCGAGCTGTCCGGGAGAATCGTCCATTCTCGGGCGAATAGTTCTGGAAAGTTCTCGAAACACATGTACAGGAGGATTTAGTGTACGAGACAGCGGAGACGCGCTCCGGGTGCTGAGAATAGCGCGCGGGAGGGTGAATAGCTCTGGAACGTTCTCGAAACACATGGTCAGGAGGATCCAGTGTCTGAGACAGCGGAGATGCGCTCTCGCTCCAAATCGGGTGTCAGAAATAGCGCGGTGCGCAACCATACTGCACGAAGGAGTGCGCGCGCAAGCTTTCCGTTCGCAGCTATTCTCGAGCCCCTGCGTGGTTGCGCGCTCAATCCTCGCGCCCCGCTCCAAGATTTTCGCTCGCGCGCGCGGCTATCCTCGAACCTTGCCGCCGTGCTGCCCGGGGTGGTTGCGCGCTTGATCCTCGTGCCGGCTCAAAGATTTTCGTTCGCGCGATGGAAATACTCTGATCCGTTGCCTCGAGCATCGCCGCTGCGCGCCGAGTCACACGGGAGGAGCAGCTATCCGCCGTGGCCCGAGTCGCCTCGAGTATCGCCGCTGTGTGCCAAGTCACACGGGACGAACAGTTATCCGCCGTGGCCCGAGTCACCTCGAGTATCGCCACTGCGCGCCGAGTCACACGAGATGAGCAGCTATCCGCCGTGGCCCGAGTCACCTCGAGTATCGCCGCTGCGCGCCGAGTCACACGGGACGAACAGTCATCCGCCGTGGCCTGAGTCGCCTCGAGCATCGCGGGTGCACGCTACGCCACACGGGACGAGCAGCAATCTCCCGTGGCCTGAGTTGCTTTGAGCGTTGTAGCACTATCTTTCGCAGCTCAAGCCCGGTTAACCCCTTCAGGGGCACATTCAATTGGCGGGGATTTGCAAAGACTCAAAGCGTTACTTTATGTTTTTGGGGTCGCTGATCACGAATACGAAGTCATAATTCCAATTCTCCAAAATCCAAGATGGCGGACCCAAGATGCTGGAGTGAAAATTCTCGAAAACTGCGTATTCTGGCTCACAGATCTTTACTCGGGGGCTTTCGGGGTCGCTAATCACGAATATGAGATCGAATTTCCAACTCATAGGGTTTCAAGATGGCGGATCCAATATGGCGGATCCAGCACCCATATATCAGTGATTTTGGGCTCTTCGAGAATCTGGCGAAGTTTTAGGTATTCTGATGGCCCAACTTCATGTTCCGTGGAATCGCTGGATACAAATTGG
The DNA here is from genome assembly GCA_030522705.1 of Eretmocerus eremicus. Classification (NCBI taxonomy): domain Eukaryota; kingdom Metazoa; phylum Arthropoda; class Insecta; order Hymenoptera; family Aphelinidae; genus Eretmocerus; species Eretmocerus eremicus. The sequence continues at coordinate 3,619 of JAPYYZ010008274.1, forward strand.
AATTTGAAATTGAGAAATTCAAGATGGCGACCCCGCCATGTTGGAACCGCCATCTCGGATTCAAGAGTTTGGAATTATGACTCTATATTCGTGATCAGCGACCCCAAAAACCCCTGAATACAGATTCGTGAGCTGGAATACACAGTTTTCGAGAACTTCCATTCCGCCATCTTGGGTCCGCCATCTTGGATTTTGGTAAATTGAAATTTTGACCTCATATTCGTGATCAGCGACCTCGAAAACCCCCGAGTAGAGAATTTTAGGCTAAAATATCTAAAAAAAATGTAAGTAACAAGGGGTCATACAGGAAATACGCATTTTTCAACGTAAATTGTTTATTTGAAAACAACAACAAATCGATCACTGCAAAATCATCCCCTCATAGTCTGGTCCCATGTCTTCCTAGTCTGAAACGATTTTTTTTGTGAGTGTTCATCGATTATAGGGCTCAGGAACGAATTTATTCGAAAAAAACCATGATTTTGCGACGCATTAGAGTGAAGTTACAGTGGAAAAACCAAGATTGAAGAGGTAGGACGTATACGTCCTACCGCCCCTGAAAGGGTTAAAGGCACTGTTGATTTATTTGGCTGTGTCCTCGTGTCGCATCGGAAGGAGCATCTGATTGTTCGATCCTTAGTTCTGTTAGGACTATGGGCTCGCAGCATGTGCTTTCAGTTAACAAGTTAACGAACGTGAATGACTTTGTGCAAAAGTGCAGTGACCTACCCACGCGCGAATACCGTGCCGCCAGCGCAATCATAGGCAGGGGCGTCACCAAAATCGTCCCAAATCGTTGTACCATAGTGTTGGAGTCGGTTGTGATGAGGAACCCCGAACCCATTGCTATCACCTCAGTGTCAGCCCGCAAATCCTACGCAGGCGCCCACGTAATTCACAAGGTGCCGTACTATCGTCCCAATGCCAACACATCCCCATCAAATGTTGGCTTGATCGAGCTGCTTGTCGAAGGATTCGATTCTACTGTCCGCAGTCTATCCGACGTGGATATCATCCATGCCGCCACTGCGCCCGATGGAACGTATCTTTACTGTTTTAATCTTGAAGTAAATGATCTCGATCCCAACTTCGTGGGTTACTTACACACTAGTACCGTTATTCGCACCAGCAATGTTGACCCGTCTGTAAATAGACTTATTGGTCACTGTCCCGGGATGAATACATCATTTTTCTACATAGCCGGAAACAAGGTTTTTGGAGAGATCCATCTGGAAGACTCTAGTTCGAGTTCATTCAACATTGTTTATATGAACCTTCCTCCATACCCTGATTCTTACCCGTCTAACCTCTGGTTAATAGTCACCGATACTAAAAAATTGATTCGCGTCGTTCAGGATGTCTATCAATCCAAGAATCCCGAAGAGAAAATTTGCCCATATATTCTCCACCACAAGAATGTATCCTTGACTCCAAGGTTCCTCGAAAAACACGAAATACCGTTCGAAACCTTGGGCAATACCCTGGCGACATAGTATACGTCCGACCCAATGCATTCCATCGAGTTATCAACCTGACTCCAAATATTGCGAAAGCAACAAACTTCGGGGATGCTCAGTGGAACGAGTTAGCCACACATCTCAGCAGTCGGAGCACCTGTCGTTGTCCTGAGAATCATTCCCGGATTCTTCCCGCAAATCCTGACCTAGACGTAAGGCTTATGGCTACGCAACTCTCTGTCCACGGTTGTGAATTCCCTACGTGTGAATTCGTGACTCGGATGATGACTGAACTCGACCAACACGTGATCGCTCATAGCAAGGAACTCCCACCCAAGCCAGACGTGGTCAGTGTTTACTATTTCGCTTGTGCATACTCCGTCAACCGTCCAGCTCGTCACCGCGAATCCAACAGCCACGCAGGTGAGAACTCATCATTATAGGAAGCTAGTCGGTCATTTTCGGTCTTCTAAAGGGGCATCTTCTTTTTCAGATAACCTCTTACGGCTGGATCTCAGTACTTTCACATCGGAATCCCGTGGGGTTGAAACATGTCGACATTGCTTTGATAACATTTTATCGATTGACGGTATTGCTCATACCCGAGTGTGCCCCGGAAAACCTTATAAATGTGAGTTGTGTCATTTTACCTCTGGGTAACTTAGCCATCTCAATAGGCATCGCCCTAATTGTACAAAGGAGGCCTGGATAGCCTGACTATCACGTAATTAACATTGTTTCTCATGTATCGGAGAGCGAAGTTTTATAAACACTAAACATGATTTTTTTCTCAATATAACCTCCTGAACTACTGTTACACCCTTTCGCAATTTGGTCATCAGTGAAAATAGATGGAATTATGTAATATCTGATCATTAAAATACGTTGCTAGCAAGACACGCAGGTAACATCAGTTCCTTGGATGATTTGATTGAAATTCGCAGAGTGAAATTTCCAAAAGTGTACAAGAAGTGGCTGGCCCCACACAGATTCGAAGCCGAGAGATAATCAATTGACGCGGTATGAGAGATCCTGGAATTTGTTTAATTCATTCTGAATATAATGAGACACAAACAAAACCGGGCAATGATTGACAGACTGAAATCCTGTAAATTAGCGAGTTCCTGAGTTAAAATGCGTGACTGGCGATATTTGTGCTGTCCGCTCGATCACTCATATTGTCGTTCTTCCGTAAGAGTATTCTCTCATGTAGCTAAATTCATACGCTACACCCCCTGTACCGAGCGGGCGGGAGCCGCCCCGGTAAGCGTCTGCTGCATCGGCCCGCTCGACACGTAGAGCTATTTACCTCTACGTAGTCCGAGCTCACGTAGGATTTCGTAGCAAAATTCAATTATAGATATTGTTGCATTGCGGAAAATGGTTTGGAAAATGACGAAACGAAATTACATTGACACCCATGGGTGAACCCTTTATTACAAAGAATGATTATTCAAGATTGTGTTAGAATAGAGACAATTCCTGGCTTCCATTCATTTTCCAAATTTCAAACATGAGTAGGGTTAAGAACATATCAAATTCCATAATTGATTGAAATTTATGTTAAACGCGATGATAGATCATTCCAAAAATCTAGTGTTGATCGAATCCTTGCTCACCCCTTTGACCCCACCTCGCAGAAACTTTCCTCACTCGTTTTCATCCTTGTCCGAAGATAGGAGGCTTTCCTTCTCCTGATTTTCTTTTTTGCTCCTTCTTCCCTCCTGCATACTTTGTCCGCTACTCCAATTTTGGTTATGGTTCTGCCCCTTGAAACCTGCGATGTTTTTTGCATCACTATCCCAGTTACTCTCTTTCTCCCCCTCACTGTTCCTGACAGGTCTGAAATCATGATATTTATCATGAATTCCAATCTCTATACATCTATCATTTATAATTCTCACAGATCTCGCTCATACTCACTTCATTGAATTCCTCTTCTTGGAAGGCTTTTCGTCGATATGGTTGTTGAAATTTCTATCTGAAAAATAATGAGTATCTATTAAATCATATTTATCATGATAATAGATGATGAATGAAGAGCATACTTGCTTTGATTCTGCATATTGGTATTCCTCCTTCGTCGGATTCCGATTCTCGGTTGTTCTCGCGCTCTGTGTTGGATCCCTGCGCCTCTCTTTCTACCTCACTCTGCTGAGATGCGATGATCTCTATAATTTCGATGTCATCGCTGTCAATAATGTGTGGACGCTCCATGGCCTTCATGAGTCTTTGAGAACTATCTGGTTAGCAGATGGTTTTCGAAGATATATAGTCTTCTCTAAGAGTTCTGCCTGTAGACTCTGAATGTTCCTCTTGATTTCCGAAGCCAATCCGTCGGGTAGGAATACTGTAAAGATTTCACGAGTATCCGGATTGCTCAAGTCAAGGGTAACGTAATCGTTACCCTTAGCTTGGGAATTTTTTACACCTTCCACAGCGTACTTCCTATTGATACTGATATCCCTGAGCTTTCGTGTTGGAGGGTACAAGCTGAAACCTGCGCTTAGAGTTGACCACGGCATCACGGACTGAGCGAGCATTGATTGAGCGAGGTTTTATGAGAACACCTTCCGCTACAAACTTCTCATCATCTGATCGGCTAAAAATATTGCGGGGATCCCATTACCATGAAAGTCTTGCAGGAAAAGACCTGTGGGCGAAAAAAGGTGGGGATCTCCAAAATTATTCGAAAATAGTTAGTATTCTGCTTTTCAAGTTTTCCAACGTTCGCAGATCTCCTTATATGATGATTTCTGGAGCTCCCCATTCTAGAATATAACCGGTGTCGGATTTCTAATATCCATAAAAGTCCACCACGCTAGGAAAACTGATGCGTGGAAAGATTTTTTGGTGTTGTCAGTTCATGGCTGCCATGAATAGATTTTACACTCGTTGTCGATACATTTATGACATTTTTCCATCGACTCAACCGTCTTCCACATCTTTACACCCATGACACATGAGATTCAGTACATTGAGCAACGTGCGAGGCACCACAGGGTTTTTTCGTCGTTTGAAAGTTAATATTGGGAGTAGGAAATGGCCGACGCCTATGGGACTATTCTCACAATTGAGAATGAAGTGTATGAGGAATTCCAAGAATTTAGAAGTGACAGCGCATTCATTCAAGATGAAACACGCACCTCTAAACTACAAGAAAAAATTGCAAGATTGTGCAAAATCTTGTCAAACGTTCTTACATCTGATGAACTGTACAAACTAAGTACGGGGCGGAAGGCTTCTTTAGGAGCTCAACTTCATTGCGCAAAGAGAATTGAAGAACTCGTGTGAACGACGAAGGAGCAAATTAGACGCTCTCGTGTCGTATTCTTTGAGGGCGAGACTGCATTCAAGAAGAGATGGAGAGCAGCTATTGTGGAAAATATCGATCATTTAGAACCAAAATCCTTCTTGATGGATGCAAAACAATATATTGTGCATCATCTCGTAGAATTGCTGAGTGATTTTGAAATGCTGAAAGCTGATTTGGGTTTTCACGCATATTTTCCAATCGCAAATCAAAAACGGAGTTCGAAGAATTTCAGGGTAGCGTATCAAGAGTTTATGAAAACACCTAATGTAGATCAGTGGTATGATAGAGGTGTTGAATCAATCCCGAATCGAGTGTTCGAATGCAATGAGATGGAGACCAGATGGGCGCAGAAGAAATTGTTGATAGGGAAACTGATATAGTGAAGACGAATCCTCTGCAAAGCTCATCCTTCATCCCAACACCAGAATTTATTCGAAAGAAATGTGCAGTAGTAAATATTCGGTGTACGGTGGAAGACTGCTTTGCATGGAGTGTTGTCGCAGGCTTATTCCCTTGTGCAAAGAAAAGAGCAAGACAGAATAAACGATCGTCATATCCTTCATGGAGATTTCACATGAATCTTGAAGATATCAAGTTCCCAATCGCTCTCGACGATATTCTCTAATCCGAGCAACTAAATCCCCAAATATCCGTCAATGTCTATCAGTTTGATGAGGAACACGAACGAATTTATATGGTGTATCATTCGAAAAATTTATGGCATGAGAAATGTGGTGAGGCAAAACACGTTGATCTGCTTGTATTGGAGAAAACCGGCGAATCTCACTATTGTTCTATAAGAAATATCTCAGCCCTGATTTTACGCCAGATAAGCTCGCACAGACACAAAACATTCATATGCAACACTTGTCAACATTGTTTCAATTCTCAAGTGTGGCGTTCCGTGCTCGCGGAACGACACAAGTTATCAACATTTCATAAGAATTGATGCAATGCTTAGCAAGTCGCGCTGTGCATGCATAATTAATGTAGAGCAGGTCGGACGAGCCCCAGCCGAGCATGTTTTCTCAATTTCACCACAAAAAGTAACGCCTCTTTCCAAGAAGCCCGCCACACAAAGTCACGCATTGTGACAAGAAAATAACGCCCTGATCCACTTTTCATGCTCATTCCGGAACCGGCCCGGGCCTTTAAATTCGAACAGCAAAGCAGTCTCTTCAATCAGTCTCTGTCAGTCTTTGCTCCAGATTACTCGAAAGGTTTTGAATTCATCCTATCAGCTCAACCAAGTGCCTTAGAAAAGCACGACAAAGTGAGGGCTCGAGAAATAGCGGCCGCGAGTTCCGACTAGATCCCGCACTTGGGGAGTTGCGTTACCCACACACAGTTGCAGAGGAGCAAGCGCTTAATTCGTCCCCAAGCGGATTCATCCGACCTGCTCTTCATAAACTGCGCCTCGAAGGATCTGCTGATTCATCGGACTTTCGAGTAGTTTAAGGACAACCTAAACTGTAAGTAAAAAGCAACTTCCATTTCTGTGGCCACAAAATTACTGTTCTCAAATCATTCATTTGGACTCAAATTTGTTCAATTCAAACTTGCAATCTTTAATCTTGCATACGATCTTACTCAAAATTGCATCCATAATTTTGAGTTCTCACGTTTATATGATTTTCGAATAAATTTTATCTAGTTAATTTGGGAGTTATAATTTATCTGTGAATGCATGAACATTTGATGCCTCTAAGGAATGATCTATTCAAGATATTCCCAAATTTCATGAATATCAACTTTTGAGAACAATCTCATCAAGTGAGGTATTGAATCGGATATATTGAAGGACCAAAAGCTGGATCTCGTATCTGTAAGTGAAAGGTAAGCGCAATTGAGCAGCCCGCTCGTAGACTGTTCTCTGAACTCAAATATATTTGTTGCTCGAACCCCTCTGGTTCGGACCCAACATTTTGGCATCCCTTGTAGGGAACAGTCATAGTTGCGCTTAGCTTCCTCCAACTCCCGAGTCTATGTCAGTGACATATAGATTGTATTGACCATACCTGACCTATGAGATATACAGAAACGCACTTCCATAAACGTAAGGAAGCAGTCAAAAACTTGCATTGCATATAAATTGTGCGTGACGCGACCATAACGCGTGACTCTGAATATGGCTTGACCCGAAAATAACGCGTGACATAAGTTGTGCGTGACACAATCATAACGTGTGACAAAAACATTCCCAATACGCCACCATGTCATGTTTAGAGGGACTCATTGAGTCTATTGAACACATTAGCGCAATTCCGGATCCAGCCGCTCGCAAAACGGCTATGCTTACATTTTTCCAAAAACGATACCTCGAAAATGGGGAGCACCTCAAACTCACTCACGACACATTATTGGATTCACCACAAAGTAGTACCATTCGCAAAGCACTATCCAATACTATGAATTTAATGGAACTACTCCATTTAACGAATTTGTTCAAGACGTTACGAATAAACAAAAGACCATTCCAGCTACTAAGCACACGGACTTTTTGCGCGGCCTACCAACAAAAATCAAGGGCGATGCCAGGGAATGTCTAGAGGATAGAGATATACAAACCCTCGATCAATTGAAGGAAAGCTTGAAATTGAATTCGGCGCCTAGGGAAACGTACGATAATTTTGTGGATGAAACCCAATTAGAAGTCCTAGGGTTGAATGCTTTAACACGCGGTCTTCTAGATGGCATGAGGAATGGCACCGCTCTTCTTGCGCCTAAAACCCTAATCGCGACTCTCGAAGCTGCCGAAAAACCTGAAAGTTTTGCGGTCTGCCTTAGCATCCATAAAGCGGAGATTCACTACGCTAACTCAGAACTTTCTCAAGGACGAAGACTCAGAACCCCCGTAAATACTAGGAACACTCAAAACCAAGTCACAATCATGACGGATGTCATGCTGCATCGCGGTCGTTGCGTTGCGGGACAAATATCACGCTCACGACGCAGGTACGTCGCACTGCGGGACGAGTATCACGTTCATGACAAAATGTCACGCTGCATTCACTTGTCACACCTCATGACAATCAAGCTTTGCTCTGGGTTTGTCAGGCTGCCGGACTGCAAATGGCTGATATCCCACTATATTACGTTAGCATTATCAGTAATAACACGGCTATATGTTATAACACTACTAAATTCTCTGAGAATTTTATTGCAACTAAATTCCAATATTCACAAACAATCACTAAAAACCCGGAAACTTCGCCAGAACACACGCCTCTTTATATAGAACATCGCTCGCAACGGACTGCTTCTAAATCACATAATAGGAAGAAATATCAATTATCTATCCATTGCAGGCCAGTGCGGTATTTCATAGGAAGAAGGGTTATCTAAGTAATACAGACACACATTTTTCAGAAATAATCAAATTATGATTCATTTTTATGATCACATTAAAATCATCATATACGTACATAATTAAGCAGCTGGAAGAGGACTCCGGGACTAAGAACACCATTTTCATTAAAGTCCCCCGGAACCAATTCCGGCATTCTTGGCCGGAATATATATTTTATATCACTTCACCACCCCCCCCCCCCAGCCAACCGCTGCGTCGTTCCACACCCCCGCCGGGAAGCATCCTTCTGGGGTCCACATCTCTGGGGTCCAAATCTCGACACGTTCAATGTAGAATAATCTACGCAGACCGAAAAAATCAGACGATTCTTCTACCGGTTCTATTTGTCGGCCCCAATCTCCATACTGAGGGGTTCCACGTCAAATTTAGAACTTTTCTGCAACTATTTTTCGAAAACTTCCGAAGCATTCCCTTTCGGGATGTTGGAAGAGGATTTGAGGAATTTTTTCTGGGCCGAAAAAATTTTTTCTGCCATTGCTAGGCCTATATTGGTGATTCAACCTGATAGTTTCAAATGATTGGGAAAACGAAAACTGTCCTCGTATTTTGCTCATAACTTTCAAACGATTTGACCAATCTTGACGATCAAAGAAGTACTGGGTAGGTAATTGAAGAAGCTTCTAAATCATTACTCGTGAAATTCAGTTCAAGTCTTTCCAACTGGCCCAGAGATTGAAATAGCCTGAAATCGTAGACTCACTTGTAACTTTTTTGATGCATGGAAGAGAAAATTTTGAAAAATTTTTCTCCTCTTTGTCTAGTTGTGTTCTAGCTGTCAAGGGAGTTTGGTCCAGTCTTTAGCACTTTGGTACCCAATAGAGCTTTTTTAGTGCACCCAAAAGCCTCGAAAATCACAAAAATCTTTTTTTCCCCCTAAAAAACCTCTTGAATAGATCTGTAACCTATTTCAACGTGTTTGTTGGGTTATTTTACACCAGAAATATATCTCTTTGGCATTTTTTTGACCGTAGGAAGAAGAGAAGTACGAGAAAAGGTAGGGCAAATTTTTTTAAGAGCAAATTCTTATTCAGAGAATGGAGTCTACTGCGCATGCGCATGCTTGCAGAGAATCGTCCGTGATTTCGTCCAATAGCTGAAACGGTTACCTCCAAAATGATCCCAGATTGAATCAATTTCATGCAGTAGCATCGGAGATACAGCTATTTAAAAAATTGAGGAAATCTAAGGTACCAAATCCGTGAGCCCTGGCAGAGTTCGACGACCTTCCTAAGCTCCAAACGCGTGTATCTCCGCTTCTACTGCATCAAATCAACTCCAGTTCGGCTCATTTTGAGGGTAATTGTTGAAGCTATTGAGCAAAATTACTCATGATGCTCCGCAAGCACACGCGTGCGCAGTAGACTTACATATAATCGGTTCGAATGGAGGGAAAATTAGTTTTCACATGGTCTAACGCGAGTTTCTCACAAACGTGCGTGCATGTGGATAAATGATTCATCCTCCGCCATGAATGCCTAGGATCCTGTCGATTTCAGAAATTCATCATGATTCCGTCACACTAATTATCCGTAACTACCAAGTATCCACCACGCTGAGAATTGGAATTACACGACAATAGAACTAAGATTACGAAAAAAACATTCTCTGTAAAAGGTTCGAAGCTGAGTTTCTTGTGACTGATCTTGGATTCATAGTTTCACATCTTCAAAATCCAAAGATGCTGGAAAGGTTCTTATTCTCATAACTTTCTTGGAAATTAGAATAAAACTATGGTATTTTTGAGTTCCATCAATGACGTCTGCATTACAGTCTTACCTCGGTAACACAAAAGGGAGAAAAATTTTGTTCGTGTTGTATAGGTATTCGTGTTAAGCAGGGGGTCGAGTCCCCTCTGCATTACGAAATAATTCGTGTTAACCAAAAATGCTGATGACGCGAACTAATCCGCGTTGAAAATCAGAGAACAACATTGCTTTGCTGCGTTATTCGGAAAAATTAATTCAAATACTCAATTATGTCCCAGTAATTCGTGAGAGGCTTCTCTATCATTCGTTGATAGAAATACAGATTAACTCAGATGAATACTCATAAAGGAAATCACTCATGAACAAAATTAGCCAGAAAATGAGTTACTCAGATCTCTTATTCACAAGGAAATCGTCTAAAGATTTTTGAAGATTGGAGCTTCGTCCGAATTGGACTTATCTCGGCCTGGAAATTTTTTTTCATTTTCTTTGAATACACTCAGCCACTTATCTGCATCTTCTTCATTTCCTCCATTCAATTCTCCACGAATCATTTGAGAAGTGATATTTTCACGCTGTTTGAATCCTGTGAACCATCTGTTTGAAGTTTTGAAATCGTACACATCTAATTCTTCAGCAAAAACTGGAGCCTTTTTTTGCGATAAAGAACCACTCACTGGAATGTTCCTGTCCCGAATTCTACAAAACCAAGAGAATAGCGCTGATTCAATTTCAGCATATCTTCCAGCGCGAAGATGTTTTACAGTCGTCGTTATGGTTCCAGAAGCATTAGCATTGTAGAGCTTCTCTTTTTGTTTGATTATCGTTGATAACGTAGAGTTTGGAATGTTGAAATGTCGTGCTATGCCCTTTTCCCTCTCCACGCCACTATCGACTCAGCGTAAAATGGAAATTTTAGTTGCAAGATCGACGGACGCCTGGTTACGCGGTGCCATTGCTGTTGATTGAGCACTCGACGATGCCTGATTATGACACTGTTGATGAACCGGATTCGGGTAAACTAAGATCCAGATGAGCGCGGGGACAAAAATTAATTCGAGATTCGTGTTAGAGAGGAATTCCGTATTAGACCAAAATCCCCTATACTCACCCATGTCGATTTGGAGGGGGCAGAATTTTGTTCGCGTTAACCAGTTAGTTCGTGCTATAGTCATTCGCGTTAGCGAGGGGAGACTGTAATAGAAATCAGTCTTCGACCTTTGTGCCAAACAGCAGCAATACGGTACGGGCGCAAGGGAAGGGCAGGCCTGGCGAAGGGGCACAATGTGCATGCGCAGTGCCCTCCTATAGTCCTATATCTCATGCGATCGGAGTGATTTGTTTTTCGTTATGTATCATAAGAATACTTCAAATGTTAACCATGAGCGTTGAGCAACTATAGATAGAGGGCAAGTGGCTCTTGAAGATGAGATGAGGGGCATGAGGATGAGCAGGCTTTTCCGCAGAAATATAAGTAGGTTGCTATCGTACGAGGTGATTCATTTCAAAACAGACTAGTGAATGAGCGCATATGATTGACCATGGAACTAAATTGACAAAAATCCAGCTGTTGAGTGTGATTTATTTTCAAATTCTTTCTGAGCACTCTATTTCCTCAATATCCAGAGACCTCGATTTGCTTTAGACCTTTAATATGATTCCATCCTTTCAAACGCGCGTGTATCCGACCCTGCGACATCAAATCCGAATTCAGCGTAGGTCATTCGAACGGGAGATCCATCAACTATCGAATGAAACCACTTACAGAGCCTTCTGAGCACGCACGTTTGTGAGAAACTCGCGTTAGACCAAGTAAGAACTAATTTTTCCTCCATTCGAACCGATCACATGTGAGTCTACTGCGCATGCGTGTGCTTGCAGAGAATCATGAGTAATTTTGCTCGATAGCTTGATCAATTACCCTTAAAATGAGCCAACCCGGAGTTGATTTGATGCAGTAGGAGCGGGGATATACGCGCTTGAAGCTTGGGAAGGTCGTCGAGCTCTGCCAGGGCTTACGGATTTGGTACCTTAGATTTCTTTCATTTTTGAAATAGCTGTATCTCCGAAGCTACTGCATGAAATTGGCTCAACCTAGGCTCATTTCGAAGATAACTGTTCCAGCTGATATACGAAATTACTGACGATGCTCTGCAAGCACGCGCATGCGCAGTAGACTCCGTTTTCTGGATAAGAATTTGCTCTTAAAAAAATTTGCCCTACCTTTTCTCGTACCTCTTTTCTTTCTACGGTCAAAAGATGTCGAAAAAATGTATTTTTGGTGTGAAATGACCCGAAAAACACGTTGGAATAGGTTCTAGATCCATTTTAGAGAGTTTTTAGGGAGGAAGAAACGATTTTTGTGATTTTCGAGGCTTTTGGGCGCACTAAAAAAGCTCTAGTGGGTACCAAAGTGCTAAAGTTTGGACCAAACTTCTTCGACAGCTGGAACACAACTGGACAAAGAGGAAAAAAATTTTTCGAAATCTTTTTTTTGATGCATCGAAAGAGTTACAACCGAATCTACGATTTCCGGCTATTTCAATTTCTGGGGCAGTTCGAAAGACTCCAATCAAAGGCTATAGCCGGGTATTAGGGTCGAAAGTGCCCCGGTCAAGAATGGCCAAGTGACCCATACCGTTCGATAGGTATTGACAAAGTATACTACCAAGAAAACTTTCAGCTCCCTAGGTCACTCCTGGTCGACATAACCTCAAAAAAACTGTTTCATGGTCTTTGATTGATTCCGGGGACGCCAATGGACCAAAAAATCTGAAAAAATTCACA
>JAPYYZ010008275.1:0-11833 GCA_030522705.1 Eretmocerus eremicus
AATGTCCGCCTAATATACGTTTTGAAATGACATCGAAAAGACGTATAATATACGTATACCCTCACCTAATTTCCTGCTACATTGCTAGAAAAATGATCTTCTGAAAAGGTGCATCTTAGGCAAGTCGGCTTGACGCATGAAAGACGCTGAAGAGGATGAAATTGCATAGTCTCGATCATTTTGTCTGGAAAGTTTATAAAATCGATATAAGAGCGTGATCCTGCTCATGTGCGAACAAATTGACGAAATTTGAATTCCTGATACATTTATTAGCTGATCACAGGATATTCTTAATAATTGCGTGTAGGTCATGTGGCAACCTAAAAATCGATGGATAGTGGGGACTTACAAGTTTGTGGAAAAATGTGTGCGAATTTTGCTCGAATCGCTCGTCTTAATAGTTGGTGATCCATAGAAAGCAATGATCCGTTCACAAATTGATTCAGAAACATTGCAGCAGCATGAGTATAAGTCTAAGAACGTGTGATTTTCGTTACTGGACAAGCTTTGACACTCTCTCTTCGTCAGCCGATCGCATAGTATACGTACCCCTCTTGACTTCATGCATCAACGTGGTAATGGCGAAGAGCTGTGACGATGGAGCCTTTTCCCTTTTGAAAAAAAATTCTTGGGATCCCTTGATTCCTCGTGAGAGCGGTTTCTAGGGAAATTCTGACTAACGATTCATCGCAAAACTAGTCCTCAAGATTGTGCCGAGCAACGATGCTAAATATCAGATTGAGTGTGATTGTGAATGTCTCGATCGGAGGAAGTGATACATCGAGAATATGCGCAATATTTATCAAGTTTCATAGAGAATTCCTCATGTATCACCTTCTTCGATCGAGATATTCACAATCTCACTCAATCTAACATCTAGCATCGTTGCTCGGAACATTATTTAGACCTAGTTTTGCGATGAATCGTTAGTCAGAATTTCCCTATAACCCGTTCTCACTAGGAATCATGGGATCCCAAGAAATTTATTTCAGAAGGGAGAGGGCTCTATCGTCACAGCTCTTCGCCATTACCACGTTGATGCATGAAGTCGAGAGGAGTACGTATACTATGCGATCGGCTGACAAAGAGAGAGTGTCAAAGCTTGTCCAGTAACGAAAATCACACGTTCTTAGACTTATACTCATGCTGCTGCAATGTTTCTGAATCAATTTGTGGACGGATCATTGCTTTCTATGGATCACCAACTGTTAAGACGAGCGATTCGAGCAAAATTCGCACACATTTTTCCACGAACTTGTAAGTCCCCACTATCCATCGATTTTTAGGTTGCCACATGACCTACACGCAATTATTAAGAATATCTTGTGATCAGCTAATAAATGTATCAGGAAATCAAATTTCGTCAATTTGGTCGCACATGAGCAGGATCACGCTCTTATATCGGTTTTATAAACTTTCCAGACAAAATGATCGAGACTATGCAATTTCATCCTCTTCAGCGTCTTTCATGCGTCAAGCCGACTTGCCTAAGATGCACCTCTTCAGAAGATCATTTTTCTAGCAATGTAGCAGGAAATTAGGTGAGGGTATACGTATATCATAAGTCTTTTCGATGTCATTTCAAAACGTATATTAGGCGGACATTCATCCCAAAAATATACGTCTAGAATATACGTTACTTATGTGGATTTTAGACCCTCTTTCAATACGTATAATAGATGGATCAACTATACGTATATATGCGCATATTATACCTATCAATGTTGCCTGGGCAGAACTACACAGTTTAGCCAGGTTTATACTTGATAGGAATTACATATGAAGTTAATCAAATGGAATAAAGAGCATTTTCTATTTTTCAATTTTCTTAATCAAAAAACGCATGAGAATTGCTTCAAATAATATCACAGTGATCTGATCAGGAAAGGTGCTCAATTAATGTAAATTTTGGTTCACATACCCCATTCAGATGAACGAGAACTATTTTCTACGTCTTTATAAGCAGAGCTTCAAGGGTGATGGCCTTCTTATTCTTTAACAGTTTTTTTAGCTGTAGAATATTATATCTCCTTCCTATGATCGATGAATGCTCGGCAAGTAAAAGCAAGATTCGTGCAAAGACTCTTAAGAATTCATCTATTTCGTCTGGAAAAGCTCCGCTACGTAGAGAATAGAACCTTTTATAGCTCGGAAATTCGTCATTGGTAGAAACCGATTGGTATTATGAAACAATGATGAAAACACAGAAAAGAAAAACAGAAAGCTATAATGATGTATGCGGAGTTTTCTCTTGTGTTTCTTGCAAATTATCACATTCAATTTTTAAACTCACTCAGAAAAGATATTTGACTGGATGCGTGATATTATAATTAGGTCAAGATTTGAAGTCTGATTGAGGAATCCGCGATCATGATTCGATAGTTTTCGAAAAATCGTCGCGTTGAAAATTTTAACATCTAAACAATTAAGTGGACTCGAAATCGAGGTGCATCGAGCAATCAACTAGTGCTCGAAAGCTGAACAAAGAAGTAACGTAATATTGACTAACAAAAAGGACAACTCATACTCAAAAAAAGAAAATTTTTACCTAAGATGAGTTCTTATGTTCTTGAAATCAGTAGTTATTTCATATCAATGAATGAAATGTATAAGATATCACGATTTTGGACTCTGTATAGCAGACAAACGATGACTATTGCCCCCTTAGGCCTGACGGATACAACGAACCAAAGCAATATGAGGTAATAATTTTTCTCTTCACATCGTTTTAAAACTGTAGTTTTCACAGGAAAGTGGAACGCAAACTCTGCTGTCGGTTGCTACACCCGATCTTTGTACTTTTTGTCCGAACCGAAGGTCTGCAAAATGTCATGCAGGTGCAAAGAGTTATTGACCCAACAGCAACTTTTCCCGCAACTAGGCAAATCTCATACATGTGATACTTTAAAAAATTTGAAAATTCAAGTACTAGTGTTGATAGGTCATTTTTAAGCTCTTCCACAAGCGACCTTGTCGACTGTTTATCGACAAAATAAAGGAGTAGCTGGTACGTTCCTTTTCATGGACTTCATACTCTGCGCGTCAAACTCGCCCAGCACACCGCAATTCTCGATGAGGTCGAGACATTTATTTAGGATTCCGTATGCGTAAACGATAATTTGGAGTTCGTATCATGGAGAGAAACCACAATTTTCCTTGTAGTCCAAGTACCAACTTACAATTAGTTGAAGACAGAAGAAAAGTCCTTCATCATCTGAGGTTGAAATTAATTTAGGCACGCTTTTTATATAACAAACTTGGGTGTGGCCGAAACTTCGAGTCTTGCATCACTGCTGCCGTGAGGTGTAATACAAGTTGTGTCTCATTATCATCACTGCCGTTCTCCTCAAAGAACCTGAAGCCGATCATTCTCTTATTTTTATTTTTAGAGATCGAGAGATGAATTCGCACGCTTCGACATACGTGTCAAGGTCACGCGAGCAGCTCATCTTTCAACCTAATCGAGTAAATGTGTGAATTCGACCTTTGTAGTTGATACAACGCTAAACGCTTTCGCCATTTTTTAATTGATCCAACCGCCGGATTAAACGCTATTTTTCGCGGTCGGATGGATTACGCGGTGGACTAGACATATATCAGCATGCATACGACTATGAAGCCGAGCTCGCAGCTTCTTTTTTCATTTTTTGTCTTTATGAATAAATCCCACAGTCACGACTAATCTTGCTACCTGCACCTTCTGGTGATGTGAGAGAATAAAAATAATTATAAAGATCACGGTCCAGGGTCGATACCGGAGCTCCCTAGCGTAACCTTTCTCGAATCGATTTCGGGGACGGAATGAACAAAGACGAGAAGCACCCATGAGAACTCAGGCTCACTAATGTGAGCTACTTGCGTATACTATTCTTCCAACTCGGGGCGCGAAAAAGTAGTATTCGCACCTACCTCGCACTATGGATGCTTTTGGCACGAGGCGGTACGAGGAGCTTGTAACTTTCGCTTTGTTCGGGTTATAATTGGCCCTTCGTGCCAAAATTGCCCATAAGACAAGCGGTATGCGTACTAGATTATTTTCCAGGGCGGATATTGGGAGCACATGGGGGAAGGGATAAACCCCATTGGATGAACACGTATTTGAAAACCACAAAGGTAAGAGTACCAATGAAGGAACAGTATGTGATTTGTGTCCCAATGGTGGAACACTTGGAAAATACCTCAAATGGGGGATATGGGGAATTCAAATGCCTGGAAAAAGTTTTTATCGTAAAGTTTAGTAGCTTGTCGAATGAATTCGTCAAGTACAATTGTGATTCTGCACTTAAATATTTGAGAAAAAAATTCCTGAAGACAACGGTTACCATACAGTCGATTTCGGGTCAATTTGACGCTGGAATCATGCAGAATGTTACTCTTCAAATAGACTGACAGTTATTGTATTGGGCTATTTCAAGGAAGGTGTAATATGAGGAATGATGGAGGAATTATGAGTTCAACTTTGAGAAAATCCATGATGGAATACTAAAATATCAATTTTTATCATAATTTGAAGCATTTTGGCGTGTTACTCCATGGGGCAACCACCTTCGCACTTGTCCCAATCAAGAAACAGCGAGTTTTGGGGGTTTCTCATTAGGTACAATCTTGATTTTATAGATTGTAATTCTTTTACTGCATGAAAAAACATTCTGAGAATTGGTCTCGGTTCCGAAAACAATTATCCATACGAGGCCTATTCCATTTTTCGTTTCACTGACTGTAAAAAGTAGAAGTCCACACTACTGCGGAACACATGGAACAGTGTTCCTTCATTGGGCAAGAAGTGTTTTTTCATTGGTACTTTTACCTTATTAAATCACAGACAAAATCAGTGCGATACCAAACAAATCGAAACAAACGCATTCTCAGGGCAATCTCACCTATCTTATTCAATTCATCTAACTTGACCCGCGATTTCTGTATCGTCCATAATTTCCAAACCCTGAAAATGTAGCTAAAATATGTTCAATTTCGACAGCCTGAAGCAGAATTATTGCAGATTTACGGAATTGAGATTTCTTCCCACGATCAACAAGAGTGTGCCAAATTAGCTCCCATAAGTCTATGAGGCCAATTCCAGCTGATAATAATTTCTTGAAATCTCATGGGACCTTGTGGGAGCGGGGACTTGGGAGATAGACCGGAATGATTCCTGAGACCCAATACCAGAAAATCCATTTGCAGATTAACTTGAGAGACGGTGCGGCGTGTAGGGCTTTCTCAGGAGTCATTTTGATCTAAAATCTTCCAAGGACCAGATCCCACAAGGTTCCGTGGGACCCCAAGAAATTATTTCCAGCAGGGGTATTCGTAACAGCACACTTATATTTCACGAAATCGTAATATCTCGGTTTCCATACATCCAAATGGTATATTATATTTTGGCTCGAGTTTGGCTCATTTTGCAGTCTATTACTCTCATTGTGAATGTTTGAGTCTGGTATATCAATTTTCTCTGAGGCGAAAACAAGTCCAGAAAGAGGGCATGAAGAAAATAAGATTTACTCGTTTTTTTTTTTTTTCGTTATTCGAGTGTGAAGACATATTAAAATTGAATTTCGCGATTCGGAAAGAAGTAACATCGAGATTAAGAATGAATGTCAAAATGAATCAGTGTATGTCAAGATTGGTTGCGAAAATTCATTTTGGCGCGATTTACTAGTCATGGCGAGAAAATCAAAAGTAACAAAAATCCTTTTTTTTTAATTTAAAAAATGCATAAACAATTCTGGGTCGGAGTAAAGAATTTGTTATCTCATAATCTAACATAACATTAGATAACTCATAATTGAAAAATATGCGGGAAGGTTTGTGGGTGCGCATATCCGAGACTGCTCGTGGAATTGTGCGCAAATTAGTCAGTTTACCTCATTTGATCGGTATGATAAAGAGAGTAGACAAATAATCTGGATTGACTGTGGTGGGTGCTCGAATCAAGTTATGACAGAAATGTCCATTTCGGTGGCCTAATCAGGCAGAAAGCTTTGATCGAGTAACTCCGGCATCGATCCAGGCTCGTCACTATCATTTTTATAATTTGTTCATCTTTTCAGGTCGTCGGAAGATGCAGATAACCAGCCCTGACTTCCAATCTTTCGTGATAGAAAAATTACTCTTTTTCAACCCTAAGCTCGCCCTGAACAGTTTTCAGACGAAAGTTCCACAGTTACGTCGGAATCACCCACCTACTCATCCGACCCATTCTTCCGAACCGGATTAAAGCTACATCCCCGCGCGCCTACTTCGAGCTTACAGTTCACCGTATCTCATACAATCGAACATGTGTCTATTCGAGCGCGCAGATCAAACGCATATCGCGTGCGAAGAGGAAGTGTATCTCGCTTTGATTTTACTGAACAAATAAAGTTCAGCTATAGAGAGTAAGTCACGAGCACAGCTTGCACGGCAAGAGCTTGTGTATCTCAAACGAAAGCACGAGGCGAAAAAGAGAGCGTCGCGATGAAGACGCGACGACGAGATAGAATAAGAGAGAGAGAAGTGAGGAGCACGTGGCGCAAAGGCGCAGCATCTTTCGTTACATGTTCCATACGACGTGCGATGCGATGTGCGTCTCCGGGCCGCTCTGCCATATGACGGAAGAGCCTGTATCTCCCCTTTGCATACGTATACGTGTCGGGAGACACAGAGAGAAAGAGTTGAACCAAGTGCGTGCCTCGAAAGCGGCGAGAGACAGAAAGGGAGAGAGAGAAAGAGAGCTTTGGCTGCTGCGAGCGCATCATTACGGTCCGCGAGCGCGTAGAGCGAGCATCGAGCGATTCGATTTTGCTCTCTGGTTCGTCAAGTTTAGTAGACGCGCGGGCTTGCGATTGAGAAGTGTTTCAATTTTTATCGATTTTAGTCGGGTTTTGGAGTATAGGCGAAGCTCGCGCGCGGAAGTAAGTTTTTGTGCCTGGTGGAGATGACAGTTTGCGAGATCGCAGCTGCAGCTCTCCGCTATTGAAGGACGTCCTGGAGCTGAGAATGGCGAGCCGACTGATCCTGACTCTTCTCCTGCTGCTGCTCTCGCTGGTCCTCTTTCAGGGTGAGCTTGCGCGTCCTATAGCTGTAGTCAAAGCATCGAATGCTTTGGTGTTTTTGGCAAGTGCGGACCGATGTGAGGACTGTAAAATGACGTGGATCTTACATGAATTGGGTTACTGTTTGTTCAAATCTCGTGATTGCATTCAAGGGCTCTTGAAGCACGTGCATTCTTTGGATCCAAAAACTCGATCGTTTTCTGTCCCACATCCATCTAGAACACGGTATCACTGTCTACCCCCTGGATATTCAGGATTTTAGTTGAAAAGATTCTCCATCAGATAAAAAAAAGTGGACGCAAACCGATGGATTTTAAGAAGCTGTTCCTGCTTTGTTGAAGGGGCCCGTCAAAAAAAAGCGGTACACTATCATGTATGATAGTCTACCGCTCTTTTTTTCACGAGCCCCTTACTCCTCTTACTACCCCATACAACCACATCCTCGTGTGCTCGAAAATGACTGAGGGATGGGTATTCTCTGTGAGTGCTAAAAGGAGACTATCCTCAAAGTTTCAAACAAACCCATGTATGATTCAAAAGCCTGCCGCTCTCTCTGTAAGAGTCATCTTCATGCATGAGGTAGTGTGAGGTAGTATAAGCTCATATGAGAGTGTACCCCCAAATTCTATACACTATCAACATGATAGTGTACCGCTTTTTTTCGACGGGAGCAGCAGCTAATGGAGTGTCACTCAGCTTATGAGGAGCTATAACATTTAGTAAAAGTTAGAACGAATGAAAATTTAACGAGATATCCATGATTGTGAAGTATTGATGAACAACCAGACTTCTTTGAAAAATATGTTAGCTCAGAGAGTTTGCGCAGTGATAAGTTTTTCAGAACACAGTGGGAAAAATTTGAAGAGATAACCTTATGCAAGAACTGGTATTTTTCAAGTATAAGATAGATCAAGGAATACCATTCACCAGAAATTTGCACTTGTGTAAATTTTTCATTTCTATAAGTAATCGCTATCAAAATCCGAACGCGTTCCTTCCAAAATTGATATTTGAGCTCTCCGACCAATGGATAGAGAGGTTGAATAATATATAGGACGGATGTAAGGAATTGCAACAAATTCTCCATTAATTACTTTTCCAATGCGACTGTTCACCCATTTCTCATGTCTTAGTCAATTTCATATTCTGCTTTGACAAAAACTGTACTCTTTTCTTGGTTTCAAGAATTCACCATTCCTTGAGCATAGGTGTCAGGGATTGTC
Source organism: Eretmocerus eremicus (assembly GCA_030522705.1). Taxonomy (NCBI): domain Eukaryota; kingdom Metazoa; phylum Arthropoda; class Insecta; order Hymenoptera; family Aphelinidae; genus Eretmocerus; species Eretmocerus eremicus. Next base: position 8,261 of record JAPYYZ010008275.1, read on the forward strand.
CCGCAATTCATTTTGTAACGAAAATATCATTTCGTTGTATTACGTTACGGAACGTTAATATGAATGCATGAGTGAATTTTTATGTTACCCGTGCATGAGTGGATCGTTACGTTGCGGATAACATAATAATTCCTTAATTTTATTGTTCCTTGATTAACACAACGAGATGATATTTTGGTTACAAAATTAATTTAGGGCCAATCCCTAATGGATGATGATGAAGTATCTCACGTGGGGCGTTCCTTTAGCACATATTAAATTATGATGAAGAAAACTGAAAATATTTTAGACTATCCTATCCGCGATTTGGTATTCAAGACCATACTCGAATTTTCAGAATTTCGGAAACGACTTGGAATTTTCTACCAGAAAATTTTCATCAAGGCCCTTTACTAGGTGCACTCCATCGCTTCCACAACTTTCATTTGAAATCTACTGTTGGATATTGCTGACAAAAAGTTCCTTTCTGAATCCTTCTGTGTTGAGTCTCTGGTTGCTTTGCATTTTCATTCGTTTTCTACAATCTAGTTTATCAACACGGAATGTTATCCCTCCTCTCAGCTTGATGAACTGCTCATGAAAAGTAACGAGTAACATAAATCTAGATAAGCAGACATTGTAGAAAGATGTTTGAAAATTCAACCAGAAGTGTCAATCACTGGGGTGAAAATTCAACCGGTAGCTGAGGAAAACTTCAACCACGTTGGTGAATGTTCAACCACGTGATTGAATTTTCAGTCACGTGGTTGGATATTCATCCAAGGCGGCTTGAGTAGGGTTATATTTTTCAAAGTCCATGAAATCAACAACAAAAACACCGTTGGATAGATCTTGTTAAAAATCAAAATCGACAAAGCAATTAAAGCAGTAGTAGAGGAAAAAAATGCAATCAATGGTTGAAAATTCAACGAAGGTACCGAACAATAACTCCAACCAGCGGTTGAAGTTGTTATTCTTGATTATCACTTATTATTATTTTCCTCAACCACCGATCTAATTTTGTTCCCCAACCAGTGGTTGAATGAAAAAATTCAACAAGTGGTTGGAGTTTATGTCCAAAATTTTTCTACAGTGTAATCACTTACTTCCCGAAGATTTTCTTGATACCCATTACCTCTGATGGCATGAGAGCTCAAAAGATACAGCTCATCGTACATGAACAAAATTATAAAACTGGCATGCATAAATTATCTGTAAAATTCACGATTTACGATATATCACACTTTTTATTTAAAGCCCCAAAGACGTGCTAATTACTGACGGCGCTTGAAGTGTGAGTGAATTACAGAGAGGTCGACGAAAACTATTGGACTGATTGGAATCAAATACTGCTCGCGCATTTCTGTGCAATAGCAACCGTGCAAATCGAAATCTACTTACAATTAATTTGACAAAGTGAAATGAAATTCGAGTGCCTCTCGCAATATGAGTATGAGCAGAATACAAATATAGGGTATCCCTCAATTGATCGACTGCTCTACTGACTCTGGTAATCAAATTTCACTTTCTTGTATTAATAGCTTAACCCTCGTTCACGTATTATACTTGGCACCAATCAGCAGACACAACGCTCTACACGTACGTATATTCTCACGGTGAGGGTGCGATAAGATATTGCTTAAATCATCGTCAGTTGTTTTGCTCTCTCCGACAGAGATGAGCCTATCTGTTTGGATGCTCATGCCAACTGTATTGAATTAATAAGCATCTTTCTTTCATAGTGGATTTGATCCGAGCTCTTGGGAGCGATTTTAATCGATCGGAGTGGACATCCAGGTGTAGATTGAGAACAGCTTTTTTGCATAACGAGTTTCTTATTTCATCTTGAAGGTCTAGAAAAAGATATGGGGTTCACAAATGATGAATAATGAATCCTCGTGTGTTTTGAAAGATGAGGCATTATACCACGGAGTTCGATCAAATTGACCAGAAACCCAATCAGCATTATTTTATTTCACTTTGGATGGATGGTCAGCTTCGATAACGTCTTTTCCGCGTCTCTTGCATCTCGAAAATTGCCGTTGATGTTGACTGCTTCCAGCATCGTCTTACTCCGCGAGACTAATTTTTGGTGATTCGTCATTCTGATCTTTGACAGGACTGATGTAACACATGAGCGATGAATGCTTCCTTCAGAAACTGTGGTAAGGAAGAAGATAAATCAGATGCAGATCCTCGTCATAAAAAATTAGCTCGAGATCGACGATGACTCGGTCCTGAGTGGATACAATTTCGTGGAATTTCCATACCATGCCGTTTCATTGAAGGAACTTTCGGTCAGTTGTAATCAGATTGAAATTAAAAGTACCCGACTCGTAAATTCAATGTCCTATAGGGCTCAGCAGATCTTCAAATAAATGTTCTCTATTGAAATTTTATGATGCATAGCTCAATATGGTTGTCCTTGATGTATTAGACCTATTATGAGTTCTGGACTATATTACGTGGATGTCAAAGACTTTTCCATCAAAGCTGTGGTCGATACGCCGAGAGGATACAAATAGAGCGCAATAAGAAGTGGAGTCTGGAGGATGGAAAAATACGCAGGGTTGCAGTATGTAGAGCGCGACGAAGGCGGCGGTGGTGGTGCGGGTGCATCTCGCAAGATAAATATAAAACTCTTTGTCCAGATCTTTGTGTACGCCAAGGGCCTGGTTGTGCGTATATTTGGGCTTTGGTGAGTTTTTTACACGCGCCGCGGCAACAAGTTGCAAGTGGGACGAGGCGCCGCTGCAGACGTGGAGAAAAAAGTCAAAGAGGCGCTATTTCGAAGCGCGTGCAGATGCCCAAATCCAAACGCTGCACCTGATCAGTCACTTTAGCGCATAATGCCGAGCCATCGATGAGCGATAACTCGTCTGCTCTTTCTCTGAGCTGTCTCCGATGAACTTTTTTTTCAACTTTTTACTAGATTTCTCATCTTTTCCGGAAACGAGATTGCGCAGCTATACAGCTCAGCTCTCGCGGCTTATCGAACAGCTCGCTCTTCCTCGCTTATTCATAATACCCGATATACGTGTCTATCTATAGGTCGGGAATATTGTGCAGCTGATATAGCACGTACTAGATCATTTGCTATATAATTTCTCTTGCAATTTTACTGCGCACGAGAGCTTGCAGATGGTGTCAGCACGTGGATTGACCTCGAAACCGGCGCACTTATGTTTTTTATTACGACTCAGCGTCGATTTTATTGGTTCGATTCTGATGTTTAGCGATTCTAATGATCTTCATTATAAAACGGCAGGCTGCGGTTGGTCGCTTTTCCGCCTCCTATAAGTATATGGACCATCTGACCCATAATCTGCGACCCCATGAAAATCGTTCTTTTTACGAATTTTTCTGGTCGATAGGTCTGAAATTTGGGTGCAACCGAACCCCCTGAACCTTGCAGAAATTTCTTGTGTTGGATAACCTTGGTCCCACCGAGAATCGTTCAACATTACTTCTGTGGCCGTATTTCTAATCTATCATGATTGTACTTGCTCTATTCATATTGCGGGGACCTTTAAAGAAAAGTCCATGAATGCGAGTCTCGAATCACGCTGACGAGACGCAAGTTGGAACTTGCAG
>JAPYYZ010008280.1:0-14821 GCA_030522705.1 Eretmocerus eremicus
AAGGAAGTGCATTTATATTTTTTAAAAGGTGCAACTGATTTCTTTCGTCGTTGTTCTAGTGCGCAGCAAACTCATGGTTTGCACGTATACTCGAGATGATTTTGAGTGACACACTCCTCTTTGGACACGAATTGGTCGACTTGATTCCATACATTTTGTTCAGAACTATATTTTGGACTCGATTTCGGAAACTTGGAGAGAGCATTATAAAGGTCTTGATATAAGAAATACGATACTTTGAGCTCGGTTGTGCCAGAAATTTTTTCTCAGCACTTAAACCGATCAATAAAAGATAGCTGTGCAACAAGGAAAAATGCAAATGATCACTTTTACCTTATTAACGAACATAAACAATCTTTCTGGATCAACTCAAACACTCATTCTTTCATTTTTAACATGACAAACATAAAAATAAAAATCGCAACAAGGACAGGGTACATATACATGTGTTTGTGCTCAAGATATTCATGTATGCACATATTTTGGGTACACTTACCTTATAATTGCGGAAACTCGTCATGAATATAATTATTCATTAAGGCTGGCAAATTTGATGAACTGAATTAATTCAGCGCTTGGCGCTTTACAATATATTCAGGGAATTGTTCAGTCATGGTAATGAGTTACGTAATAATTACCTGTCTGAAATACTCACAGGGGATTGCAATTTTTATTGCGTGAAAGATGTTTGACTGATGCGACAACTAGGTTGAAACATATCGATGGCCCAGAGTAAGAAGGAAGTATCCAAAACGTAAGAGTTATAAGGAGCTATTCAAAACTTTTTGGTTAAACGGAATTACCAAAAACGTCTGGCTAAAAGGAACTATCCTAAAGTGTCTGTAAACGAAACTATCTGAAAATTTTAGATGAAAAGGAACTATTCAACAATTTAAGAGTTAGAGTAAACTATCCAGATTCACAAGAGTTGAAAGTAACTACCTGTTGATGTCTGATTATAAAAGGAACTATACAAAAACGTAAGGTTTAAAAGGAACTATCGAAAAAATTTTGGTGATAAGGAGCTATCCAAAAATTTCTGGTTAAAAGGAAGTATCCAAACATTTTTGGTTAAAAGGAGCTATTCAAAAGTTTTTGGTTCACAGGAACTATCCAAACATTTTTGGTTTAAGCGAACTATATGGTTCCTTTTAACCAAAAATTTCTGGAAAACTTTTGGATAATTCTTTTTAACCAAAATTTTTTGGATAATTCCTTTTTACTCTTACGTTTCTAGATAGTTCCTTCCTACTCTGAGCCATCGATATGCTCTTTTATATGATCAGGCAGGACATGAGCTCAGAGCTTTGCCCGGGACGATTGATGAGGAGGTCTGGATACAGATTCGTGTAAGACTCGACAGATACGTTCGCCACGTTATTGCGATACATCGCAAGGGTCTACATAATTGATTGCACGGTAGGAAACAGTGAGAATTAATGGATGATCGATGGCACGACTATTCGTTATTGATATGAGACTCTGTTTTGTTTTTTTGAAATTTCAACTTTCGACTGACTTACTGAAATCTTACACTGGTAGTCGTGTGTAGTACTTCCAAAAAATTTGAGTTTTTAATACTAATTTAATAACGATTGCACTAGCAGGAGGGATATAATTCTTCCATTTGAATCGTCAACACTTCTCGCTATGATAAAACTAGCCTGTCGTCAAGCTGCATAGAGATGCAGAAGGAGGGATTGAAATCGAAGGGTCGTCGTGAACATTTCACGGGACACCAAATAAAATTAATCGACCGTGAGGTTTGTGTGATTGAGTTCTATCTCTTTGACCACCCGGTCTTGTAGCTTTTTATTCATCGTGTATCCCACATTAAACTAACATTATACTATAGAAGTGAGAAGAGTATAATTATATAAGAGTATAATTATAAGAGTATAAGAGTATAATAATAAGTGAGAAGTGTATAATATCATTCGTGCTATTCGTAATGTTCTTATAACGTTAAATGATGTCGTTGAGGATGAATTTGTTAGAAAATCATATAACTCTTGGCATCCTTACCTCTTATATACTCGTTTTGCCCAGAAGAAGTGTCGTGTCGTGACTATTCGTACCTATTTATTCGCGGCTCATCTGAATCTGACGTATGAATGAATCTTCTCATTGGTTGCCCATCAGAATGGGATAGAAAATGAGCAGCGAGTTGTTGCAGTGCGTCTATTCGAATCAAATCATGAGCCGTGATAATCGTGTCTCAGAAAGCGAGAGAGAGAGGGGGGGGAGGGATAGAGTCACAACGTTGGGAAAAGCGCACCTGATCCGACGACAAACGCGTGAGGGAGTGGCGGCGTATATGCATTGGTCGCGGCGGATTTGGAGCGAAGAAAAAATTCTGTCTCAATCATATACACGGAGTTGGACTTAGGACTGATCCCCCGTCATGTGGGTATACGGGGATTAGCCCTCGTGGCCCATTACACGTCGCCCGCACGGGCGCAAAACAAGTGGCCGACGAAGGGTTGCTGCGCGGGACCCCTCCTGCCGACATCATCAAATTCCAATGAGCAGACACGTCGCCCGAGCCGCGGGGAGCCCCGTCGCATATGCTATCGTTTTGATTTTGATCGCCGTCGGCTTTGGGGGATTACCAGCCTCCGGGCCAACCTGCCGCTAAAAAATAGTGCTGCGCGGTATCAACACCTCGAGTCTGGCCGATACACGGGGGCAACTGAACCCCTCGATCCACCGAACCTGCTGCGAAGATCCACTCGTTTATTGGGGCTCTCGCTGCGTACATGCGCGCAATGTTGTTCCACAAGGGGCGCGTGGATACATACTGGCTGCACCGCCTCCTTTGATTGATTGTACACCTCGCTGCGTCCTGTGAACCCACGGGCAAGCTTAATTTTTTTCGGCAGTGTATTCAATTCCCAGATGATGACTACACACTCGACTCGTACGATTATAGGACCCTGCCAAATGTGATCCGACAAAACTCTTTACTGGATAATCTGCTTGAATCATTGAGCGATTCAACGAGCATCGATAACCTTGCTGTAATTATAGTCACTCTCTCAAACAAAAAATTCTATCGTGCTCTTCTGTAGGTTCAACCCAGATGGACTGCAATACATACTTGAATTGTTCTCATATCTTTACTCCAATCATCTCACCCACGATGAGAAAAGCGGCAAATCGAGTCCAAAATATAAATTAGGTTCCACGAAAGATGTGGACAACAAGATGGCCAATGTTCAGAGGTGGCCAATGTGACCGGTTTTGGTTTTAATGTATCTCTCTAAATTCGATCGAGTGAAAAATCACTCGAATCGAGTGAAACGCTCGAAGGTGCAAGTGGAATACTCTCCACTCGCATTCGAGTGAAAATTCCCTCGAAATGCGGAGTGATTTCCATTTTTTTCTCAAGCTTTTGCGCCTGTTATATTAAACAGGAAAAACAAAAATCACTTGTGAATAATTGCTTATGCTCACTTATGCTCACTCACACAATACTGTTGTGATTTCGAAAATCTAAAAAAAAGTTACGACGTAGACGGGATTTGAACCATCCACTTTCCAAATACTGGGCCTTGACCTTACTCACTGGACCAATTGACTTGGATGCATGAAGTATCTTAAATTATCTTCAAGATTTCATGTAGACGCCAATTATTAATAATCTGTCAAGAATTTAATGAGTAAGACAGTTATTGAGGTTTTTGAAAATTCAAATATCCACGTGCGGGACTGCTCTGTGTCTTGATATCGTGTCTCTGATATACAAGATACTACGATTAAAAGTTATTTGAAAAGGCTGTAAAAAAATCCAAATTTCGCAATAGCTATAGCGATCATCCATTAAAAACATATCAGACTCTACCTTACCGACGTTCGTGATAAATTCATTAAAAATGAAGCTATACAATATTTCAAAAGTGTAGCTCCAGACGGTTATGCGTATTTGTGAAATGCACCACTGTGCGAAATTTTGGAGTGATCCGTGGAAAGCTCTTGGAGGAATCTGAGTTATGGTGCAAGTATACTCTAATTGCACTATAATGGGGATTACTCCTATAGCTTTCCGCGGATAACTGTGAAACTTCATACATAGCGATGCATTTTACCAATACGCATAGCCGTCTGAAGCTACATTTTCGAATTATTGTATAGCTTTATTTCGAATGAATTTATCGTGAATATCGGTAAAGTAGAGCTTTGACATGCTCTTGACGAATGACAAGATTCATTCAGGTAAGTTTTTCCGTGACTTGATCAATATCATTCCGAATTTAAAGCTAAAACCAAACTGTTTTGTTCAACGTTTTTTCCTTATAAAGGTCATCATTTCCAGGGCAATTTTCAAAATTACCATCCTCTAATAGGACATAAGAGTTATAAGAAATTTCGGGAAAGTGATTTCAATCCTTGCGTGTTTCAGAAAAATATCCTCTGAAAAATCGTTGTATTATATGGGGTAAGATACAATAATAGTTCGTAGAGGCTAAGTGTGAATATCGAAAATCACTCGAATACGAGTGATTTACATCGCTTTCTTCTCGGCCTCGAGTGATTTGGAAGTCACTCTCGCTTTGAGTAAAAAAGTCAGTCGATCGAATTGAGAGAGATACTGTTAGAAATTTCTGACTGAAAATCCATTTACAATTAGTCAAGTTTTATCCCATGTACTTTTATACGAAAATTCCGTCATTTGATTGAAAATTCATGTGCTATCATTAAAAAATCTCAGTTATACGTATAATAAATTTGAAGATGAAAAGTTACAAGCTTCAACGAAATCATGATGAATGTCAAACACACTCGCCAAATAGCGTAAACATGATTTATCAAATTACTCAACTCAGTGATTGAGAGCGCATACTATCAAAAAAAGTCGCGCAATAAGCATCGACTGCTATGTGAATATGCAGGTAGTCGTCTGACAAGATGGAAAAGAAATCTAGTACTAGGAGCTGTAGGGCGAGGCCAGTCGATGTCATATCGATTCAAAGTCGAGCTGGGCGGGCAGGTCGAACTCGATTGAATTCGGAAGAGGTGGCGCAGTGCTCGGGAGGTGAGATCGAGTCGATGCGCGCAGATAGCTCGGTGCTGAGATACCTGTCCTTTGGCAAAGCTGCCGTAGCGAGAGCTCTATAGGGGAGCAAATTTTGCAGCCGGGTCGGGCGAGATCAGGGCTCGTAACGGGGCGAGACCGAGTGGCTTATTGCCACCCACCACCTGCGCCGCACCTCGCCATTTTCCTCGCTCTGCTCGCCTCCGCCCTCGGACCATTTCGCGCCGCGAGCTCGAGTCGCAGGACTCGCCTCGACGGCGGCACGGCGCCCGCAGCTTGCGCCAACAGATTACGCAACTGCACAACTATTCGCCCGCATGAAAAGCTACCTTTTTTCTAATTATTCTGTCGTAGTCCCGTGCAGCTCGCTTCAAATGATTAAACGACGCGAGAAGAACAGCAAACAGTAGCGCTTCGAATGGCGCATAACGATTGTGACGACCAGAACAGAAGAATTTGGCTCAAGCAACGTATCGAAGCCACTGAGCAGAACGAAATTATAAATACGCAAATGCAAGGTGTATTTGTCGAGGGGAGGACAATCGAAAAGATTTTCATTCATAGCTCGAGACAGGGGAGTGCTTATAGGCTGATGATTAAACTATACTACAGATCCAAATCGAACCATAACTCATCGAATAACGTTAAAATCGATGATTTTGGCGAATTTCCCTGTACATTCTTCCCAAGTCTACATTGAGAGCTCGCCAGACCAACAGTTGCGCAATCAACGCTAACAAATGGACAGGATCTCTGGACCAAACTCGCAGGCAATTGCGAGAGGAATTTCAATGAAAACATATACCATCCAATATTGCAAATGGAAGCGTCGATCAGTAACGAGAAAGAGTAAGATAAAGATTGGGCCGAATTCAGGAAATCTCAAAAAATTCAATCATTACGATTGATATTGATGCACTTGCCGGTAATTGGTCATTTTGATGGGCAAGATAAGCTCCTCAGAGTTTTTGGATCGGTTGGCGCGTTGAAGTTCAAACGTTACGTCATCGCACACGCCAATCTTTGCTCAAAGCAAAAACTGGCTCGTACGCGTCCTTCTCATACGAGAACAGAGGTTCACCCAAGCTTCTAGATAGATTTAAGTTATGTAAATACACAGGGGATCAGCCGACTGTTTCCCAGATGAACGTTGTTGGTGATTCTCTGCACTGATCAATAAAAGTGCAGGCTATTGAGATGCAATATTTCATTATGATTCTTTGATGACTGCGGTCGCCCGCACCAACTTTTTGCCGATTACGACTCGAAAATAAACAAAACCTCCGTATAACTGAACTCTACTCGATTTTTTTGTTCTACGATAAGTCCATTTACCTGTTTCTCCTCTCAAATTACTCTTTACACTTCAACACGGCCCAAAGAAGGAGAGAAGAAAAGTCACTACATCATCAAAGATGTTGTCATAAAATGTTGATGAGGAGCGACTCAGATATTAGCCGAGACTCTTTTCTACAGTACCTTCTAACCCAAACTTTTCGACGATTTCTTTCTTCTTACAAAATACTATTTCAACTCAAGGTTGTATAATTTTCTTTTAGACAGTAAGTCCGTCTTCATCACCAAAACCTTCAAATTGCATGTAGCCATGTTTTGTTCGAGGTCTTGGGAAGATACTATCGAATTAATACATATTTTTGATTAACAATAGTCTGTATGATAAATCAAAGTATATATCATTGCGAATAAATAGTCTTCCCGCAATAAAGACAATCGAATGGGACACGAGGGAAAGTGCAATGCGTTAAAAAAGAAGTATTCTCTACATACGCGTATAGACTGCAGAATCCGCAGGTAATATTCTGCGAAGCGGCGCCGGCGGTAATTGTCAAGCAAGTCCGTGATACCAACCGAGTTCGGGAAGCCCGTCGGAGCCGAGCTAATAAGTTTCATTCCCGCGTAGTGAGTACCAATTATGAACTCGACTCGACTGCCTAATTAAAAATATAATTCTCCCAGGTGGCTACAGCGAGCAGAGAGTACGAACGCGGTAACGCGTGCAGCTTGGCTCTCACAAAGCTCAAAGCTCGAAACATTCTTATACTTAATTTTTTGACGTACGATTCCTTCAATCCTCGTTGCACACGGCAACACGGCTGTGTTCTCCAGCTTGTAGCCAGTAAGAGGATTATCCCGAATTTTCATAGATTTTGACGGTCTGCTCAACATGCGCTCCTTCCTCTTTCATTTAATCATTTGAAATTCTATTCGCACGCTCGCTTGCCTGATAGTTGAGAGTCTCAGAAAAAACATATTTGGAGAAGTTTGAATAGATAATACGAATCATACATCTCTTATCTGGGGACTAATGGATTTCATATCTTGTTTAGTGGTGCACTTTGACCGTTTGAATCAAACAATCATTGGAATAGAAAGTGTTCCGAAAACTGGCTGAGGAAAATGCTAGAGCTCTCGACCACGTATAGATTAAATGTCTGTTTATCGTTTGGATTGAATTGATCGAGAGGAGGTTATGAGATGAGGTTGGGCATGTATGGTCCAGATGTCGACGAGCGTTCAACCAGTTTATATTGTGAAAAATCAGTTTCCACTCGTGATTGTCGACGTTTGAGTAACTGTAATTGTACCGCTGTGTATCTTTCAGAGAATGATTGTGCTGGTGCCGTTTCCCCAAGTATCTGAAATTGAGAGGCTTTCCACTCTTCCTGTGGATGGGCGCGACAAACACAGGATACTCTCCGAAAAAACAAATTCTTAACTGAGTGGTACGCGCATTGGTTTCTGATATAGAGATGACCGTGAGAGTAACATATAACAGGTAAAAGCTCTTTAGTTCGCCTGAATGAACAAAATTTATGGTCTCTATTTCAAATTATTTTTCATACCACGCGACACTTTTTATGAAAAAATTTGAAACGCTTTCAAAAAGTGAATTTTATAAATGTTGCAGTTCTGCTGCGATTCCATTACAATGATCGCATAAGATTTTATGCGGCACAGTATTATCAATATTCAAAGCGCACAGAACGCATTTACGCGCCGTGATGAATCCGCGCAATGGATAAAGCAGTGAGATGGAATCGGTTCCATCTTACTGCCATATTGCAAAAAGAGGACGGATTATTTTTAAATTCATTCTGTAACTAGAATAAGATTTCTTTACATTACGTTATGGAACGTTAAAGTGAATGCATGAGTAAATTGTGCTGTTAGTGGTAACATAAAAATATATTATTTCCATCAGCTGTGCGGGAAAGAGCCATTTCCACACAGTTTTTTGATTTTCTTTCCCAAGCAGCTGATGGAAAAATAGCATTCGGCACACGGGCGGGATGATTTCTGCATCCTCGTGATAATTCTGACCGCCGGAATATATTCCTCTGAGCGCGGAAGTCAATTTTTCCGCCCTTGTATCGAAAACTACTATTACAATGCGAGAAGAAATGTGGAAAATACTTCTCGCACAGTTTTTTCATTCACACACTTGTGAAGTGTGCGTGAATGTAACTTGTTACACAGACGTAGTGGGTGAATTTTCTTTCACGAACAGTTCTGAAATATGACGTCACGTGTTCCTTCCTAACCCGTCATTTTTCTTCCCACTCTTCAAATCATTCTGCGTAGACACTGATGATCTAATTACAACTTTGGGCAAAGTTGCAAATAATATCTCACGCAACACGTGCGGAAATTGTTATTTTTTTCGCACTTGTTGCGTAATGTATCATATTAATTCGCGTTCACATTCCGTAACGTCACCGAACGGAATAAATTTCTTGTCACAAAATGATTTTAGGGACAATCCCCGAGAAAGAGTTAAAAAATTGCGAGATTTGTTCAAGCCGGGGCTTTTGAATTTTGTCTTCGGAGCTATTATCCTACTTGCGGCAGCTCAGATATTAGAAATTATTAGAAGAATCAAGAAGACTCCTTGCACGAAAGAAAATGTTTCCTGATTACTTTTGGACCTTTGGATGATCTCAAACTTTGGTCTCGGAGGCTTGTGCATTGCGGTTCATTCGCGATCAGCTCTGTTTGATATCGGTGCTTCAGACATGCCTTCATGGTGAATTTGGATTGAACAGCGTGGAAAAGCGGATTCGCGGCAGATTTTGTTTGATTCCATTGTATTTATTTCTGTGATGGAGGTATAATTTGCAAGAAGGGATGACACTGAAGCAAGTTGATCCACTGCTCCGGAAACAGGACTCTGTTGATTCTTGCCTTCCATGCGGTGCCATCGCGGAACGGGACATCCGTGGTGCACGATTCAGAGCTCGAGGACGTAAGCTGCGTCCAAGTATACGTGGCGGCGGTGCAACAGCGCTCGTTTGAAGTGCGACCAAATCTGTCCTGCGCAACGCGCGAGCCGTCGATAATGCTCCGAGGGCCTCCCTTCCGTATCCCATTGCGTGAGCGTTCAATCTAATTTGGCGACGCCGCGATGACGAGCCGAGGGCAACTCAAGCGCTGCCAGACGCCCTCTATTAACAGCCTGTAAACAGACGCGTCTCGTAACAAGATGATCCGCGGCCACTCGAGTGCATCCTGCATCCGGGTGCGCGATCGGCTCCCGCCCCGCTTATACACCGTGTTCTCCGCTGCAGCTGCGAGATGCCGATCAGCCGCTTTTTATCACCGGCTGCTGGAGCAAGCGGCGAGAGAGTCCTCGACGGGTACGACAATTCGATACCCCTTTCGTGTGGCAGCCGCAGTAGCATCAGCTTATGCACAACAACTTGATACTCGTGTCGGTGCTTCGATCGAATCTCAACTGCAACCGTTGCACGGGTATCTTCCTCTTTGCTGCGACAAGTGCTCGCTGCGCTTGGAACCCTGCATACGGACCGCGACAAAAAGTTGGCGCGACTGCCCTTCTGCTGCTCTCCATCGTGGTTCCCGTTGCATCTCTGCGCGTGATGGTATATTGCTGAAGACTGCGGCGTCGCGATGAGCGCAGTCCGAACTGATTTGCAAATGAATCCGCGGTGGTCTTGATTATCCAGCCCGGTGAATTGTCTTCGGCGACATGCGCAGTCCCGGCCTCGTATAAGCTTTGTGATAATTTTTCTAATTACCAAAATTTTTCAAAAATCCCGTCCCAGCACTCATTTAGTTTTAGAGTATAATCATAAAAACCATATCGAATTTTTCAAACTGGAAAAATTCATCGAGCATTTATTTTCCTAAGGACTTACGGACACAAATAGCTCTCAAAATGTGGAACATCGTCACTCATTGTCAGATTTTACTCCAAAGCTGCAGCTTAGGCGGAGTCTCGATAGATTTTGCTCCTATTCTCTTGATCTGTTTCAACGGGTTTTCACTCCGAACGAATCATTTTTTATCTTCACAGCCTACCGAATACTGCTACAATACAGCTCAAGCGATTGAAAACTCGGCAAGAGTGAATTTTTTCTAGCGGAGAGTTATGACAATATTCAATTGAATTATTTTCCACGTTTCAACTTTGGTGGAAGTTACTCCTCAACAGTTCAATATTACGAGCCCTTGGTTGGCAATTATGAAAAATACAGATAAAATGACTATTGAGATGTCAACTTTCTTATTGGTTGTGGATGTGAGTGGGTGGCGACCGACTCCGTGCACTCTTCGTCGAGAGGCGGATGGCTCCGACACGTCGGACACCTCGTCTTCTTGTTCAATTTTCACATCGATAGGCGAGAACCCTTCACTATAGCTGACGAGTAAAGTCTCTCCAGATTGAAAAGCGAGACAAATTTCCAGGCAAAACATGTCAATGTAAGAAATTGCCAAGAAGTAATTTGGCTACGATTTAGAAACTAGATCGAACAACTTATAAAAAGAGGAGCACGCATTTCACTCCTCGAGCTGGATTTTGATGAACTAGAGTCAATGGCAATGGTTGTTATTTTTAGTAGCAAAAACTCATGAAATGTATTACTATGTGGTGTAAATAAGATAAGCTCGAATATAGGGGAGTTGGGTTGTGGAGGAGGAAAAGAAAATAAGGAAGATATGAAAACGAAAGGGCAAAGGATGAGCGGACGGGAGAGTGTGTGGTACAAGAGAAAAGCAAAGCCACGCTTGGAGATTGGTCGGATTGGTTGAAATATCCGATTTTTGCACTCGCTTGGATTAAAAATCGGAGAATTTTCTTTCTAAAGTTTCCTGAAATCATTATTGTCCAGAATTAATTCAGCATCATAAAAATTTCCTTTTTCTCGAAGTAATAGTTCGCGTTCACTCGCATATCTTTCAATGTTTCCTCGAATATTGAACGGCTCATTCTCAAGGTTGTCCAATAGGCTTTAAGATAAACTCAAATACATTGCAAGAATCGCTTGTAAACCAAGTGGAAGACTCCCTAATACAAAAACCGTCGCATGTTCGCTAAAAATGAACCAAAAATTACGCAATTTCTGGTCTGTGGTCATAAAATAGCCAAGAAATGATTCATTTTTCGCCAAAATGTAACAGCATTTCTACGAGGGCCGCTATAAAACCTCAACAAGCTGTTGCATTTTGAGCAAAAAAGCTGACTTCGAAGATTATTCTCGCGCATTGGGAAAATCGTATTTTCAGACACCTGTAAAGATCAGAAGAAAATTTCCTGCTGCGAGCAGAATCCAAGGCAAACGATCCAATTGAAGCCGGCTCGGAAGCCGAACGAAAAAAGTCAGCGATGAAGAGGGAAATGAAGCTTGGTGAATGTTGTGCTGGTGTAGCAAGTTACTGGGGGTATAGGTGTGCAGGGAGTGCTCTGGCTGTGGGGAGATATTTAATGCGTCCAATCCAGCGCGATGATGCCGTAATTTAATCAGGCGCTCGCAGAGTCCTGATGCGGAGCTGATCTAGCTCGCGAGCGGCCGTAAAGTTTGCCCGTACATTATGCACTCTCTCTCCCTCTCTCACTCTGCTTATAATACGCTGCCGCTGTACCTGCTCCTCCCTAACAGTATACTCGTCCCGGTGTGCTGGGCCAGCCTCGCCGCCCACCCGAGCCATCATGGCCGCCATGAGCAGCTGCGCCCTTTGCATGAAAATTGTATTGCCGCGCACTGCTCCAGCCCATACCCATAGTTTCTCGCCCCCGAGCCCCGAGTTCGAGGCCGAGTTTCCCTCGCTGAATTATGTACGTCGCGTCGTTTTGCCTTCGCTGTCTCTATCCGCGCGAGCTTCGCCTTTTGTGCACCCGAAAACTCCAACCAAATTGGGAGATGATTATATTTTCTCTCTCTCTCTATCGCTCCTCCAATCCAGCTCATTATTTCCAATTTTTCAAGAGTCGTTCGATTCTGACACGAGATGAAATAATTGTCAGCCTTACGATTAGCGAAATATTTTTTGTTATTTTTCCAAATCATCCAAATACAATTATATTTTTCAAATGAGAAAGCCTTGACAAAAGTATTATTTGCAGTTTCGACCCGATGGCCGTGCACGAATCTACAATATCGGAGTAAGTCTCAGTGAGATTATGCGCTGGGAGCCGGGAGGAAGTATTGTCGCTCTCTCAAAATTTCAAGTGGCGAGTCGTCGCGTCGGTGTCGTTTACGAGCGCACTGCTGACATCCGGACGAGGGTCGTTACGATGTTGTTAGATCCGCGGTGGCGCCAGAATCTCGCGAGAGATTGATCGCACCGCCCACAGCTCGCACTTGAGAACGCAACGCTCTCGGCGCATCCGACGACGGGCTAAGTAGTTGCGTCAAAAAAAATACGAAAGTGCATTATGAGGGAATTTATGGGACGGTAGGGATCAAGGTGGCGGAAAAATATGCGCCCCTCCCCGCACAGCCATCGGAATAGGTTGTGTACCGTCAACTTACAGGCACTGCGGGTACACAGGCTACCTATAGTACTTCCGTGTGGATGCGCGGCGCGGCATATATTTTCAAGGGTGCCAATTCAAGAGGCTCCGGCTTCTGGATACTGAGTCATTTCTAATTTTACTCGCATCCTGCGATCGCCACTTCCCCTCATCACGCTTTTGAGCTTGATTGCACTCTCGTCATCGTCTACCAAGGATATTTCGATAATCAAACCTCATTTCTGTGAGACTAAAGTTGCATCCGATTAGCTCGATCTCCGATATCTTTTGATAATTACAGGCGGGTGTAGCTGAAAATCTCGGGAATTCGGATAGTTTTCTGGTTGTCAAAATAAAAACACGTTAAGCAAGGTAAAATCTAAATCTATTGTTATGTTAGTGGCAAGAATTGGTTTAAGGTAAAATTTAACACTTAGAGCTATGAGTTCTGACAAGCTCATAAGAATTTTAGAAAAAGAGAAATTTCAGATTATCCCTGGAAAAAATGATATCGAATAAAGGAGTTGAGTGCATATGCACTGGGACAAATCAATTCAGATTCAACCGCTTTCAACTGAAAGTTCAGTGGTTCTCGCTGATTTACATCGATAGAGTAACTATTGCGAGTCTACAAGTAAAATGTCCAATTTTGTGATACCCTGAACCCTGACCGGCGATGCCTCTCCGCCATCATGTCCAATTGTTGCTAATTGAATCTTATTCCATGTAGAAAGCTGCGTTATGACCTCGATCATGACTCACGAAATGCACCCAAGTAGGTTTTATTCGCACCTTGGAGTACAGAGCTATTTTCATTTTACGGAAAAGAAGCAAAAAATGTGATTTTCGTCTATTTTTATAAGAATTTGAAGATGAAAGGAAAATGTTTTACAAGCATCAACGGATGGAAACACAGTGAACAATATAGTGGATACATGAATTGGCTTCTCATTAATGAAAAATATATGTCATGTATAATCCTCCAAACAAGATAGCCTTTTAGTCGTAAGATAAAGAATGATCAAGCTGTCGAATATATCACGCTGATGTACAACTCTGAGCGCGCTATGACAGGCAGCTAGCTCTATGCGCAAACTTGTGCAGCTTTTGCGCTGGGCAGTTGTGCCACCATAGGTACAGGTCTGCCGTTCTGCACAAGAACTTACGTATCTTCATTTTTGGCGAAAATGAGTTCTTGGCATCATTGGACGCGTGAGAAAAAACTGCACCTGATGATCAAAACCAAATTGGTGGATACGTAGGTTTTTCCGTAAAAGTCAACCCTCGTATCTCCACTTTCTTGGGAATTTACTATCAGAAATAAATTTTTTGTTGATAAATAGATTCCGAACGGAGAGCTTGAAAATTGACGAAGATATAGCCAAAAGCATTCAAGATCGATTGTCTCAGCTCGGTCAAAATGGAGATGTGTAATGTCTTGCGTAGAACGGCAGAGGTATTTCATGGATACATTAGCGAGGCGTGTAAATATACGTACATAAAGAGAGCTTCGATACCTCACTCCGGGGCAATAAAAGTGGTAATCGAGCGGAAGATGTGTTGAGTTGAGGCAAAAGAAGCCGAAAAGAAGACGCGGGATTTTAGAGGCTCGCGCTCGGCGAAGCGCGTGTCAATTGAGCCATCGCGGTGCCACCTTTATACACATGCCGATTCTGACCACGCATTTCAATCGCTGAATCCGAATTGCCCCCATGTGGCAGGAGGCTCATGAGTCGGCTGGCGCGCGGTAAAACAGCCAGAGGCCAGTTCGAATAGACAGGAATCAAGCGGAGTGAGTAGCAGCCGTGGTACTCGCTCGCCAAGGTGCGCGCGATATTGCTACTGGACACGCGTTCCGCCGACCTATTAGCGCCCGACTCCTAATAGCCAGCTCGCCTCTGCGATCAAAACCCGTATGGGTGTCCATAACAATGCCACGAGGCGCTTATGATCACCACCCGTCGGCTCTTCTTTCTTCGCCTTGCGTCAATATCTTCGGCAAGCTTTTCATT
>JAPYYZ010008283.1:0-15636 GCA_030522705.1 Eretmocerus eremicus
CTGCAGCTCAGAAGACGATGAAGATGGAATTCTTGTTGAGTGAGGGGCCGAGTTATAGTCCTGGACTATTCTGAGATGTTCATCATGTACATAGCATAGGAACATTCGTTTAAGGTATGCTGAGTAACATTGGGGTGTCGAAGAATATAGGTTAGATGTGATTATAGAGCTCGAAACATTCATGAGTGGATTTTTCCTGATGGTAACCAATATTCAACTTCACAAAAAAGACACCCCTCTCGCGCATCTCAATATTTTTGCACCAAAATTTTTTTGTAGGTCAAACAAATGATTTCAAATAACTTCTCGCATGGAATAAGGATTCTGTCGCATGGATCACGAGCAAAAAATTATCGAAGGTCGAAAATGATTTTTTCCCAGAAATCTGATTCGGGCATTGAATCCGCATGGAAAACATGTATATATATGTGAATTTCCACCCATATACGATTTTTCCCGATCAAGTCAAAATGAAGGTTGGGTATCCACTTGAAGCGATCATATCCACTCCAATGCCAAAAATTGGAATTGAATCCGGGATACTGGACGATTCAATCCACCTCAATGCTCTGAATCGGCATTGATCATGCTCGATCCGATCCAGATTGATCGAATCCAATCCGCATCAATGCTGTTTATCGGCGATGGGTGAAGACGGATTGCCGATCCGGTTCAATGCTGCGAATTGGCATTGATCATGCTGAACCCCATCCGGATCAATCCAATCTAATCCGCCTCAATGGAATCCAATCCGCCTCAAGGCTGTTTATTGGCATCAGATGGAGACGGATAACGATTCCGGTTCAATGCTGCGGGCCAGCATTGACCATGCTCAATCCAATCCAGATCAATCGAATCATATTCGCCTCAATGCAATCCAACCCGCCTGAATGCTGTTCATCGGCATTGGATGGGGACGGACTACCAATCCGGTTCAATGCTGCAAGCTGGCATTGACCATGCTCAATTCAATCCGGGACAATCCAATTCGCCCCAATGCTATTGACCAGCATTGGATGAGACGGATTGCCAATCTGGTTCAATGCTGTTCATCAGCATTGAATGGGGACGGATTGCAGATCCGGTTCAATACTGCAAGTCGACATTGATCATGCTTAATCCGATCCGGATCAATCCAATCCAATCCGCCTCAATGCTGTTCATCGGCATTGGATAGAGACGGATTGCCAATCTCGTTCAATGCTGCAATCGGCGTTGACCATGCTCGATTCAATCCGGATCAATCCAATCAAATCGACTCCGATGCAATCCAATCCGCCGCAATGCTGTTCATCGGGATGAGATGGAGACGGATTGCTCATCCGGTTCAATGCTGCGAATCGGCATTGATCGTGTTCAATCCAATCCGGATCGATCCAATAATCCGCCCCAATGCAATCCAATTCGCATCAATGCTGTTTATCGGCATTCGATGAAGACTGATTGCCCATCCGGTTCAATGCTGCAAATTGGCATTGACCATGCTAAATCCACTACGGATCAATCATATCTAATCCGCCTGGATGCAATCCAATCCGCATGGATGCTGTTTTTCGACATTGGATGGGGACGGATTGCCAATCCGGTTCAATGCTGTAAGCCGGCTTGACCATGCCCGATTGAATCCGGATCGATCTGAACCTATCCGCCTCAGTGCAATCTAACCCGCCTCAATGCTGTTTATCGGAATTGGATGGGGACGAATTGCGATTCCAGTTCAATGCTGCTAGTCGGCATTGACCATGCTCAATCTGATCCCGATCAATCAAATCGAATCCGCCTCGATGCAATCCAATCCGCCTCAATGCTCTTCATCAGCATTGGATGAGGACGGATTGCCTATCCGGTTCAATGCTGCTAGTCGGCATTGACCATGCCCAATCTAATCCCGATCAATCCAATCCAATCCACCTCAATGCAATCCAATCCGCCTCAATACTCTCCATCAGCATTGGATGGGGACGGATTGCCGTTCTGGTTCAATGCTGCTAGTCGGCATCGACCATGCTCGATCTAATCCCGATCGATTCAATCCAATCCGCCTCAATGCTGTTTATCGGCGTTGGATGGGGACGGATCGCCAATCCGATTCAAAACTGCGGATCGGCATTGACCACGCTCAATCGGATCCAGATCAATCCAATCCTATCCGCTTCAATGCAATCCAACCCGCCCCAATGCTGTTCATCGGCATTTCATGGGAACGGATTGCCAATCCGGTTCAATGCTGCGAGTCGTCATCGACCATGCTCTATTCGATCCGGATCAATCTGATCCAATCCGCCTCAATGCAATCCGATCCGCCCCAATGCTGTCCATCAGCATTGGATGGGGACGGAATGCCAATCCGGTTGAATGCTGCGAGTCGGCGATGACCATGCTGAATCCGATCCGGATCAATCCAATCTGAACCGCCTCAATGCGATCCGATCCGCCTCAATCCTGTATATCGGCATTGGATGGAGACGGATTGCCAATCCAATTCAATGCTGCAATCCGGCATTGACCATGCTAAATCCAAACCGGATCGATCGAAACCGATCGGTCTCGATGCAATCCAATTCGCCTGAATGCTGTCTAACGGCATTGGATGAAGACGGATTGCCATTCCGGTTCAATGCTGCGAATCCGCATTCATCATGCTCAATCCAATCCGAAACAATCCAACCCAATCCGCCCCAATGCTGATCATCGGCATTGGATGAGGGAGAATTGCCGATCCGGTTCAATCCTCCAAATCGGCATTGACCATGCTCCATGCAATCCAGATCAACGCGATCCAATCCGTCCTAATGCAATAATATCCGCTCCAATGCCAGAAATCGGAATTGAATCCGGGATACTTGACGATTCAATCGGCCTGAATGCTCTGAATCGGCATTGATCATGCTCGATTCGATCCAGATTGATCGAATCCAACCCGCATCAATGCTGTTTATCGGCATTGAGTGGGGACGGATTGCCAATCCGGTTCAATGCTGCAAGTCGGCAATGACCATACTGGATCCAATCCTGATCAATCCAATCCGATCCGCCTCAATGCGATCCGATCCGCCTTAATGCTGTTCATGAGCATTGGATGGGGACGGTTTGCCAATCCGGTTCGATGCTTCAAGTCGGCAATGACCATGCTGAATCCAATCCGGATCAATCGAATCCGATCCGCCTCAATGCAATCCAATCCGCCTCAATGCTGTATATCGGCATTGGATGGAGACGGATTGCCAATCCGGTTCAATGCTGCGAATCCGCATTCATCATGCTCAATCCAATCCGAATCAATGCAATCCAATCCGCCCCGAAGCTGATTATCGGCATCGGATGGGGAAGAATTGCCGATCCGGTTCAATGCTGCAAATCGGCATTGACCATGCTCAATCCAATTCAGATCGATGCGATTCAATCCACCTTAATGCAATCATATCCGCTCCGATGCCAAAAATTGGAATTGAATCCGGGATGCTCGACGATTCAATCCGCCTCATTGGTCTGAATCGGCATTGATCATGCTCAATCCCATCCGGATCGATCCAATCCAATCCGCCTCAATGAAATCCAATCCGCCTCAATGCTGTTCATCGTTATCAGATTGAGACAGGTTGCCGATCCGGTTCAGTTCTGCAAATCGGCATTGACCATGCTCAATCCAATCCGGATCAATCCAATCGAATCCAATCCGCATGAATGCTGTTGATCGGCATTGGATGGGGACGGATTACCATCCCGGTACAATGCTCCAAGCCGGCATTGACCATGCTCAATCCAATCGAGATCAATCCAATCATATCCGCCTGAATGCAATCCAACCCGCCTCAATGCTGTTCATCGGCATCGGATGAGGACGGACTGCCAATCCGGTTCAATGCTGCAAGTTGGCATTGACCATGCTCAATCGAATCCGGGACAATCCAATTCGCCCCAATGCAGTCCAATCTGCCTCAATGCTGTTTATCGGCATTCGATGGAGTTGGATTGCCCATCCGGTTCAATGCTGCGAGCTGGCATTGACCATGCTCAATCCAATCCGGATCAATCCAATCCAATCCGCTCCAATGCAATCCAATCCACCTCAATGCTGTTCATCGGCATTAGATGGAGACGGATTGCCAATCCGGTCCAATGCTGCAAATCGGCATTCATTATGCCCGAAAAAATCGTCCTCGATGCTGATTATCGGCATTGCACGGCGACAGATTCCCAATCCAGTTCAATGCTGTGAATCGGCATTGACCATGCTCAATCCAATCCGGATCAATCCAATCTCATTCGCCTCAATGCCATCCAATCCGCCTGGATGCTGTTCATCGCCATCGGATGGAGACGGATTGCGGATCCGGTTCAATGCTGCAAGTCGGCATTGACAATGCTCATTCCAACTGGATTCCCCCAATCCAATCCGCCTGGATGCAATCCAATCCGCCTCAATATTGTTCATCGGCATTGGATGGATACGGATTGGCAGTCCGGTTCAATGCTGCGAATCCGCGTTCATCATGCTCAATCAATTCCGAATCAATCCAATCCAATCCGCACCAATGCTGATTATCGGCATTGGATGGGGAAGAATTGCCGATCCGGTTCAATGCTGCAAATCAGCATTGACCATGCTCAATCCAATCCGGATCGATCCAATCCAATCCGCTTCAATGCAATCCAATCCACCTCAATGCTGTTCATCGGCATTGGATGGAGACGGATTGCCAATCCGGTTCAATGCTGCAAATCGGCATTCCTCATGCCCAATAATATCCGCCTCGATGCTGATTATCGGCATTGCACGGCGACAGATTCCCAATCCAGTTCAATGCTGTGAATCGGCATTGACCATGCTCAATCCAATCCGGTTCAATGCGATTTAATCCGCCTCAATGCAATCCCATCCGCTTCAATGCCGAAATTTGGGATTGAAACCGGGATACTGGACGATTCGATCCGCCTCAATGCAATCCAATACTCATCAATGCTGTTTATCGGCATTGGGTGGAGACGGATCGCCAATCCGGTTCAATGCTGCAAATCCGCATCCACCATGCTCAATCCAATCCGGATCAATCCAATCTCATTGCCTCAATGCCATCCAATCCGCCTGAATGCTGTTCATCGGCATTGGATCGAGACGAATTGCGAATCCGGTTGAATGTTGCAAGTCGGCATTGACGATGCTCATTCCAACTGGATCACCCCAATCCAATCCGCCTGGATGCAATCCTATCCGCCTCAATATTGTTCATCGGCATTGGATGGATACGGATTGGCAGTCCGGTTCAATACTGCAAACCGGCATTGATCATGCTCAATCCCATCCGGATCAATCCAATCCAATCTGCCTCGATGCAGTCCAATCCGCTTCAATGCCGAAGATTGGGTTTGAATCAGGGATACTGGACGATCCGATCCGCCTCAATGCAATCCAATACTCATCAATGCTGTTTATCGGCATTTGGTGGAGACGGATCGCCAGTCCGGTTCAATGCTGCGAATCCACATCCACCATGCTCAATCCAATCCGGATCAATCCAATCTAATCCCCCTCAACGCCATCCAATCCACCTGAATGCTGTTCATCGGCATTGAATGGAGACGGATTGCCGATCCGGTTCAATGCTGCGGATTGGCATCGACCATGCTGAATCCACTACGGATCAATCATATTCAATCCGCCTCAATGCAATCCAATCCTCATAAATGCTTGTTCCCGGCATTGGATGGGGACGGATTGCCAATCCGGTTCAATGCTGGAAGCCGGCTTGACCATGCCCGATCAAATCCGGATCAATCTGGACCTATCCGCCTCAGTGCGATGCAACCCGCCTCAATGCTGTTCATCGGAATTGGATGGGGACGAATTGCCATCCCGCTTCAATGCTGCGAGTCGGCATTGATCATGCTAAATCCAATCCGGATCAATCCAATCCATTCTGCCTCAATGCAATCTAATCCACCTGAATGCTATTCATCAGCATTGGATGGGGACGGATTGCCGATCCGGTTCAATGCTGCTAGTCGGCATTGACCATGCTCAATCTAATCCCGATGAATCCAATCCAATCCGCCTCAATGCTATCCAATCCGCCTCAATGCTCTTCATCAGCATTGGATGGGGACGGATTGCCGATCCGGTTCAATGCTGCTTAGCGGCATCGACCACGCTCAATCGGAGACCGATCAATCCAATCCAATCGGCCTCCATGCTGATAATCGCGATTGGATCAGGACGGATTGTCAATCTGGCCCAATCCTGCAAATCAGCGTTGACCATCCTCGATCCAATCTGGATCAATCCGATCCAATCCGCCTTAATAAAATCCAATCCGCATGAATGCTGTCTAAATGCATCGGATAGGGACGAATTGCCAATCCGGTTCAATGCTGCAAGCCGTCATTGACCTTGCTCAATCCAATCCAGATCGATCCAATCCTATCCGCCTCAATGCAATCCAACCCGTTCCAATGCTGTTCATCGGCCTTGGATGGGAACAAATTGCCAATCCGGTTCAATGCTGCGAGTCGTCATTGACCATGCTTAATCCAATCCGGATCAATCTGATCAAATCCTCCTCAATGCAATCCGATCCACCTCGATGCTGTTCATCAGCATTGGATGGGGACGGATTGCCAATCCGGTTCCATGCTTCAAGTCGGCAATGACCATGCTGAATCCAATCCAGATCGATCCAATCCTATCCGCCTCAATGCAATCCAACCCGCCCCAATGCTGTTCATCGGCATTGGATGGGAACAAATTGCCAATCCGATTCAATGCTGCAAGTCGGCAATGACCATGCTGGATCCAATCCGGATCAGTCCAATCCGATCCGCCCCAATGCGATCCGATCTGCCTCAATGCTGTTCATGAGCATTGGATGGGGACGGATTGACAATCCGGTTCCATGCTTCAAGTCGGCAATGACCATGCTGAATTCAATCCGGATCAATCCAATCCGATCCGCCTCAATGCAATCGAATCCGCCTCAATGTTGTATATCGGCAATGGATGGAGACGGATTGCCAATCCGTCTCAATGCAGCGAATCCGCATTCATCATGCTCAATCCAATCCAAATCAATCCAATCCAATTCGCCCCAAGGCTGATCATCGGCTATGGATGGGGAAGAATTGCCGTTCCGGTTCAATGCTCTAAATCGGCATTGATCATGCTCGATCCGGATCGATCCAATCCAATCCGCCTCAATGCAATCCAACCCGCCCCAATGCTGTTCATCGGCATTGGATGGGAACAAATTGCCAATCCGGTTCAATGCTGCGAGTTGTCATTGACCATGCTTAATCCAATCCGGATCAATCTGATCAAATCCTTCTCAATGCAATCCGATTCACCTCAATGCTGTTCATCAGCATTGGATGGGGACGGATTGCCAATCCGATTCAATGCTGCAAGTCGGCAATGACCATGCTGAATCCAATCCGGATCAGTCCAATCCGATCCGCCCCAATGCGATTTGATCTGCCTCAATGCTGTCCATGAGCACTGGATGGGAACGGATTGTCAATCCGGTTCCATGCTCCAAGTCGGCAATGACCATGCTGAATCCAATTCGGATCAATCCAATCCGATCCGCCTCAATGCAATCGAAACCGCCTCAATGTTGTATATCGGCAATGGATGGAGACGGATTGCCAATCCGTCTCAATGCAGCGAATCCGCATTCTGATCATCGGCATTGGATGGGGAAGAATTGCCGTTCCGGTTCAATGCTCTAAATCGGCATTGATCATGCTCAATCCGATCCGGATCGATCCAATCCAATCCGCCTCGATGCTAATCATCGGCATCAGATCGGAACGGGTTGCCGATCCGGTTCAGTTCTGCAAATCGGCATTGACCATGCTCAATCCAATCCGGGTCGATCCGATCGAATCCAATCCGCATTAATGCTGTTCATCGGCATTGGTTGGGAACGGATTACCATTCCGGTACAATGCTCCAAGCCGGCATTGACCTTGCTCAGTCCAATCGAGATCAATCCAATCATATCCGCCTGAATGCAATCCAACCCGCCTCAATGCTGTTCATCGGAATTGGATGAGGACGGACTGCCAATTCGTCTCAATGCTGCGAGTTCGCATTGACCATGTTCAATCCAATCTGGGACAATCCAATTCGCCCCAATGCAATCCAATCTGCCTCAATGCCGTCATCAGCATTGGATGAGGACGGATTGCCAATGAGGTTCAATGCTGTTCATCAGCATTGGATAGGGACGAATTGCTCATCCGGATCAATACTGCAAGTCGACATTGATCATGCTTAATCCGATCCGGATCAATCCAATCCCTTCCGCCTCAATGCTGTTCATAAACATTGGATGGGGATGGATTGCCAATACGGTTCAATGCTCTTAGTCGGCATTGATCATGCTTTATCCAATCCGGATCGATCCAATCCAATCCGCCTCAATATTGTTCATCAGCATTGGATGGGGACGGATCGCCAATCCGATTCAATACTGCAAGCCAACATTCACCATGCTCAATCCAATCCGCCTCAATGCTGTTCATCGGCATTGGATACAGACGGATTGCCAATCCGGTTCAATGCTGCAAATCGGCATTCATCATGCCCAATCCAATCGGCCTCAATGCTGATTATCGGCATTGCACGGGGACAGATTCCCGATCCAGTTCAATGCTGTGAATCGGCATTGACCATGCTCGATCCAATCCGGATCAATGCGATTCAATCCGCCTCAATGCAATCCCATCCAGTTCAATGCCAAAAATTGGGATTGAATCCGGGATACTGGACGATCCGATCCGCCTCGATGCAATCCAATACTCATCGATGCTGTTTATCGGTATTGGACGGAGACGGATCGCCAATCCGGTTTAATTCTGCGAATCCGCATTCACCATGCTCAATCCAATCCGGATCAATCCAATCTAATCCGCCTCAATGCCATCCAATCCGCCTGAATGCTGTTCATCGGCATTGGTTGGAGACGGATTGCCGATCCGGTTCAATGCTGCAAATCGGCATTGATCGTGTTCAATCCAATCCGGATGGATCCAATAATCCGCCCCAATGCAATCCAATTCCTATCAATGCTGTTTATCGGCATTCGATGGAGACGGATTGACCATCCGTTCCAATGCTGCGAATTGGCATCGACCATGCTGAATCCACTACGGATCAATCATATCTAATCCACCTCAATGCAATCCAATCCGCATAAATGCTGTTTCCCGGCATTGGATGGGGACGGATTGCCAATCAGGTTCAATGCTGGGAGCCGGCTCGACCATGCCCGATCGAATCCGGATCAATCTGAACCTGTCCGCCTCAGTGCAATGCAACCCGCCTCAATGCTGTTTATCGGAATCGGACGGGGACGAATTGCCATTCCACTTCAATGCTGCGAGTCGGCATTGATCATGCTGAATCCAATCCGGATCAATCCAATCCAATCTGCCTCAATGCAATCCAATCCACCTGAATGCTGTTTATCAGCATTGGATGGGGACGAATCGCCGATCCGGTTCAATGCTGCTAGTTGGCATTGACCATGCTCAATCTAATCCCGATCAATCCAATCCAATCCGCCTCAATGCAATCCGATCCGCCTCAATGCTGTATATCGGTATTGGATGGAGACGAATTCCCAATCCGTCTCAATGCTGCGAATCCGTATTCATCTTGCTCAATCCAATCCGAATCAATCCAATCCAATTCGCCTCAATGCTGATTATCGGCATTGGATGGGGAAGAATTGCCGTTCCGGTTCAATGCTGCAAATCGGCATCGACCATGCTCAATCCAATCCGGATTAATCTCATCCAATCCGCCTCAATGCTGATTATTGGCGTTGGATGGAGACGGATTGTGAATCTGGTTCAACCCTGCAGATCGTCATCGAACATGATCAATCCAATCCGGATCTATGCGATCCAATCCGCCACGATGCAATTTAATCCGCTTCAATGCCGTCTATCGTCATTGGATGGAGACGGACTGCCGATCCGGGTCAAGTGTGCAGATTGGCATTGAACCGGATTGGATTGAGCATGGTCGATGCCAATCCGCAGCATTGAACTGGATTGGCAATCCGTCCCCATTCAATGCCGATAATCAGCATTGACGCGGATTGGATCGAGCTCGGTCAATGCCGATCTGCAGCATTGAACCGGATTGGCAATCCGTCCTTAACCGATGCCGATAATCAGAATTGAGGCGGATTCGATTCACCTTGGTCAATGCCGTTCATCAGCATTGAACCGACTCAGATCGCATGGAGGCGGTTCGGTTCTGATCGATCAGGATTGGATTGAGCATGGTCTATGCCAATTTGCTGCATTGAACCGGATCGGCAATCCGTTTCCATCCAATGCCGATAAACAGCATTGAGGTGGATTGGATTTCATTGAGGTCGATTGGATTGGCTTGATCCAGATTGGATCGATCATGGTCAATGCTGATTCGCAGCATTCCACCGTATTGGTATTCCGTTCCCATCCAATGCCAATAAACAGCATTGAGGCGGATCGGATTGCATTGAGGCGGATTGGATTGGATTGATCCGGATTGGATTGAGCATGGTCAATGCCGATTTGCAGCATTGAACCGGATTCGCAATCCCTCTTCATCCAATGCTGATAATCAGTTTTGATGCGGATTGGATCGAGCTTGGTCAATGCCGATTCGCAGCATTGAACCGGATTGGCGATCCGTCCCCATTCGATGCCGATAATCAGAATTGAGGCGCTTGGATCTACCTTAGTCGATGCCGTCCATCAGCATTCAACCGGATTGGCAATTCGTCCCCATCCCTCGCCGATAATCAGCATTCAGGCGGATTGGATCGAGCATTTTCAATGCCGATGCGCAGCATTGATCCAGTTTGGCAATCCGTTCCCATGCAATGCCGATAATCAGCATTGAGGCGGATAGAGTTCAATGCGGATCCCTGTCATTGAAATGTATTCTGGAGAATCGCCCCGGAGTTGGATTGATCCGGATTCTGTCTTATACCATTCCTCCTCATCCATCCGGATTGGTTCACGTCAGACTCGATTATCGCATTGGATTGGATTGGAAACTCCGAATCTAATGCTACGAAACGGCATTCGTCCGGATTCATCGCTAATCGGATCGGAATGGTTCGGGATCCAATCCGCTTCCTCGTCTGTCCGGATTGAGCGAATCGGATGGCATTGGATCGTATTGAAGTGGATAGCTTCTCAATTCGTTCCAATCTATCTCCTCCAGCAGGGTGTCATTCCTGTTCATCCAAGGTCGGGTATGGATCCGAGAGGGAGAGAGAAAGAGAGAGAGAGATAGATGGATAGAAACCCGTTCATCCGCTTCATGGCAAGCGTTGAATGACTTCATATACAAGATAAACACATACTCGAAATAAAATAAATGGTTTGATGAAAGATATTAATAAGATCACTGATCTGACTAGTCATTTTACCTCAAGCTCAGAACACAAATTCCTACAAGGGCTGAAATATTTATTCCAGCCCTCGTTATAGGGCTGAAATATTTATTTCAGCCCTATTTATTTCTCTATTTGTGATATTCCACAAATAGAGAATCCACGTGATAGGAGGTCAAGCACAGTTCACACAAAACAAAATAAGGAGAGAAACCCTGATAGATTGAGAAGATACCCGGCGTCCCCATCAATTTCTCGTGAGGGTTTTGTCAACAAGAAATCTCTCACCGCCCCTTCGAAATGCGACAAAGTTGGTGCTCGCTGGATGCCGAGAGGGAGAAAAAAATGAAATTGAGAGCATTGACTCTGGAAAGCGTTCATCCGCAAGTCAACTCTCATTTTCGGGACTGTGAGTTCTTGTCCTTCTGCATTAGCCCGCGGAGGGTGCTCGAATTGGTATCTGGAAGGATTGCAGCCAGGTAGCCAGGTTCTTTCATGTGTACAATCTTGTACATCAAGATGGTTGCAAAGTACATTCTCCGCGAATCAGTACGCAACCAACCCTAGCGCTCTCTGAGTGGGGTGATGTGCTTGTCTCTCTCTACACCGAAAATGTATCTCACACATGAATTGCTCCGTCGCTATACCCGTGTCCTCAGTTCGTTAGTGGCGTCAAGGTACACGACCGCGCAGTAGTCTAGGTAGGGTTGGACTAAGGTCTCGACGAGTCGAATTTGGAGACTCTCGGTAGTGGACGCCCTGATGAACTGCAAGCTGTAGAGGACTTTGTTGACTTCTTTAGTGACTTGATTATTATGCGGCCCCCACGGCAGTTCGTTGTCCAATGTCACACCAAGACTCACGACCGTGTCACTAAATGGCACGAATACCCCGTCCTATATCTCGAACCCTGGTGAGTCCGTTTTTTGCAGGTCTCAGCGTCTCAGAGATGGCTTCGAAGGAGGGAATGACGCTCCTGCTTCGAGCGCACGTCGATCTCTTTGCTGAGTTGAAAGTACCCATTTCGGAGCTCGGGACACCAGCGCTGACTGCGTTGGTTCCGATCCTAGTGCCCACGTGCCGCATTTCGCTTCTTTATGAGCGTATCCAACTCGGGACCAGTCCGAGAGCTTCGCCATTTTGGGGTCAAACCGTTTTTTCAGGCGCTTATTCATCCAAAACAATCTTCAAATTTCCATTGAGACAGTCAAGAGCGCCTCCCAAACATGTTCCAGCATTTCTCAAGGCTGTCCAGTCGCAGCGTCGCGAACGATCATTCAGCTGCTCCGGAAAGTTGTTGCGAAAATCCCTGAACGTGAAGGAAATTTTCGGCGAAGCAGGGATGAATAGGTCAATCATGCCATCAATGGCGGCGTGCTTGCCGAAACCGGGCAGTAACCTGTTCTGGAAATCATTTATGTCGTTATTCTCATCTCTATAAGTATGATTAATCTATCCGTGAGACGTATTGGGGCTGTGTTGGTGTGTCGCGCCATGCTGCACAATTTGTGAGGACAATTCTCCCATGAGTGCAGTCAAGGTCTTGGTGTCAGGATGAACCATGTCAAACAAGTCCGCATTCAGATTTTCCAGTACTACTTTATGACTTAAAACGCCACACAGATGGCGTGATGAGCCGAATTGCCCATCATCCTCCTGCATGGTGATAGCTGGAGGTCTATGAATGACTGCTGTTCATATTGGAGGGCAGCCACACTGTTCAACACTACCAGGAAGAAATTCGGGAACACCAGGTTTCCCTGGGCCGGGCGTGTCAGGTGAAGCTAATTTCTCTACTTCAGAATCATTACGTACATATAGGGCATCCCCACCACCACTCTTGTTACGATCCTGCCGGAGCAAAGGAAATCCTGGAATCTGAACGAGACTGTCATCCACAAACTCCTCTCGCCACGGCTTAGCCACCCAGAATAGATCCAAGGAGGGATCTTGAGTGACCAGCTGGCGAAAATGCACGATTTTATCTCGAAGTGAGTTGATTGATATCATGAAACCCCGCTTTGAAAGAACTACCACTCCCTCGTGACTCTTCGGCAGCCTAACCTAGTCAAGGCATCCTTGCTGATGCTCCCGTCAAGTTTGCGTCCTGTGCCGGCATGATGGAATTGTCCTGCGTAGTGTTCTTGGACTTATGAGGCAGACTCAGGACCGTTTGACTTGCCATGTGAATGGCATTGAGATTAGCAAGGGGTTCGAACACATGCGCTCGATGGTTACCACTTTGCTCGGCCCAGAGATGTCCACCACTGTGCCAGATGTATTTGGAGACTCAACCCCGTGCGAGTCAGCTCAAGCGTCAATTCTTCCTGTATTCTTCACGGGGCAGCCTTTCGTTGATGAATGTTCTCCAATCGAGCATGTGGGCTTTCGTGACTGGGTCAAGCGAAGTAGAAACAATATCATGGGCTGTGAAATAATTGTGCTTGGTCAAGCGCTTGGCCCGAATCTGCTCTTGGACTAAGCGGCTGTCAGAAAGATGGATTACACACGTTGGCAATGCGCGTGAGCTGGTGACCGGGGCTCGGGTTAAAGATTCTTGCAAAACCCCCCCGTCCACCGAGGGCGCCCCCAGTTGCGCGCACAGGGTGCAGAACACGGACGTCAGTGATGACTCCCTTCTCCAGCGAAGAAAAAATAAATTTGAGCACTGCAGAAGAAATATCGCTTACGTTTTCCATCGAGGTGGCAGAGTCCCCCATCAATGCACCGTTCATAATCAATTCGCAGCACTCAGAACTGCTACCACTGAGTCTGGTGCCCCGCTCCCCAACACGGAAGTGACGGGGCGTATTCGGTTTAGGTGGAAAAGATGAACACGCGGATTGCTGGGGACACGAGCTTCCACGAGAGTTATCGATAGCATCCGTCTTAGGATTATTATGCAGAGCACTCTGGTCACCTATGATTCATTCATCCAAATCAAGAAACTGACTTTTCAAGGAAGAATTTTGCTACAGTACCATCTGACGATCAAAGCAGAGCTCCTCCAGCTAGGAGCTTTGCTTCTCTGACATTCTTCTAAGAGACAACACGCGCGCCAACAGTCGTTCATGCACCTCGCTCACTGCTGGCGTCTCGCTCACTGCTGGCGTGGGAGGTGAAGAAAAAATTGCAGCATCACGTCGGCTCAAGGGAATCATGATGTCATTCTGGAGCAAAGTATTCTGGTGGAAAAAGATGTGCAAAG
The DNA here is from genome assembly GCA_030522705.1 of Eretmocerus eremicus. Taxonomy (NCBI): domain Eukaryota; kingdom Metazoa; phylum Arthropoda; class Insecta; order Hymenoptera; family Aphelinidae; genus Eretmocerus; species Eretmocerus eremicus. The sequence continues at coordinate 14,605 of JAPYYZ010008283.1, forward strand.
TAGTCTGCGTTATAAGTAACCTTCCATGATGAGGAACTGCTGGCGTCATCAATGCTGCAGCTACTTGCTGGACTGGTGTGTCAGCGCTGTCACGCTGCGTCGCACCAGCTGTGCACTCCAAAGATGGTGAGGATCGCTATTGGGAGGGGATAGTTGGTCGCGCCTCCCGCAGAGCTGCAGGTGACGATGTTGATGGAGGCCGCTTTGCTTTGTTGCATTTCGAATTTTCCGCCGCTGATGGCTTCGCTGCCCTGAAGGTAGGTGGCGCTAACGGTGGTGTTGGTTCTTCCTGACGTAGGCCGTTCCGCGCCCGCGCATCATTCGAGCGGCAAGCGGCTCCTTCGTGGCGTGTTTTGTGGTCGCTTCGACGCCACCGAGCTCAGAGCTCGCAAGGGGCCGAGGTGGATCACGCTAACGCCACTAAGACATATTTTGCCGGAACGCCCGATCACCTCACCCCAAACATCCGTCGCACCGAGGTTTGTTCGAGACGATCGTTCATTGAGGCACACGCGGCTGGCCACTTTGGCTCATGGTTGGCTACTGGCGGTCATTTCCGTGCGCGGGAGCTCCTCCCCGAAGCGGGCGGGAACCACCACGGACTGAGTAGTACCTTTCTTGTCCGAATATACATCAGACTATCATTTCTACTGGAATAGTAGAGAACGGCGAGTGAGTCCCACGATGATGATTGATCATTCGAGTTTATTCTTCTTCCATGAAGTTGATCAAGATGTGACAAACATGCCTGCCACATGGCAACCACACTAGCGCCAAGCACGCTCGCCACAGAGCGGTTGCCTATCTACTGGCGCTCACCGAAGAAACAACGCGTCATCAGACCGCTAGATGTCCGTCCATCTACTCCATCTGTACACAAGGCATACATCTCGAGTAACCAGTAACAGCTATACGGCCCGAACTAGTCAGTCAACCGCAAGCAGCGGACTCAACAGCTCTCTCGTCCCCGGGTACACTCAGGGCCAAGAGAAGCTGGTGAGGAACCTGCCGGTACTCCTTGCCATCCTTGGG
>JAPYYZ010008285.1:0-11135 GCA_030522705.1 Eretmocerus eremicus
ACCGGGTTCACTATGCTGTTGTTATTTTGAATCAGCTTGCGAATTAACAATTTTTCCGCAACCAATAGTAGAAAGAGTATCAAACCTTGCCAAACTCAACCTTTCCAACTTCGATTCACTTTGCCCCCATACACGGTCTTCCGGATTTGGAACTTTTGAATTTTTCAAAGCGATATTTTATAACAAGCAAATACATCTCGAGACATTCGTGCGAGTGTCAGGTTCCGTTCTTGAGGTAACTGAGCCTTGTTTTTCTAATTTTTTCCTAGATTTCTTGTAACAACATCAAGTAGCTGCCCGGCGAGAGACAGATTGGAATTGAACCCAATTAGATACTTGGTCTCACCAGGTTTAGTAACGACTTGACATTTCAAATAAATACATCTCTGGCTTGTCACGCATTTCGCAGTCGAGACGCATTCTAACGCCCAAAATGACACGGGTGTTTCGGCTTCGATATCGACAGTGTGGAGACAGTTCAAGCATACATTGCATAGGGAGTGAGATCCCGGAGGAGCGGCATCTGTGGCTCGAGCGCGCGCGAGGCAGAAGGCGATGATCCTGGCGCATCGGGTTCAGTGGCAAGGCTCCTCCGGTGGCATTGGCCTTGGCTTCCGGGGCGCGTGACTTTAGCGCCTTTTGCGGCGAGCGTCCGCGTGTGCTCGGGGGCAGGTGCGCCTTCTCCAAGCGTCAGCAGCTCGCGAAAGTCCGCTGCTCTGCTCTGCTCGCCGTCTGCTCGCCGCAAGCATACCGATGCGCCAGCGGTACACAGTACGTATATGTACAGGTACATTATGCTTCGCGAGCAAAAGTCGGGGCGTTTTTGGGCTGCAGCTGCCGAAATCCATCAGCTGCAGCAGCCGCCTGCTGCTGCTGCTGCTGCCGCTTTGATGGTGCTGAGTGCCGATGGTGATGCTGGCCACGCGCCGCGCGAGAGCGAGCGGGCGGTGATGCGGGACCAACTCGACAGATTTCGATCTGGATGCGCCCAGGGTGCAGCTTTACTTGAGGCTTCTCTCAGCTAATGCCGCTGCTGCGCTAGTTTATTAGCTATAGCATTCTTCAACGATGGATAACACTTGGAAAGTGATAAGATTCGCTCTAGATGACAATTAGGACATGGAAGCTGTGGAAAAATTACTTGAAAATTCCGCAAGCTTCCATACCTCAAAAACCTTCCAATCAGTAAAAATTGACTTCAGCAGACTTTGCAAGTATAGCTATATTGTTTTTCTTCAAACTATCCAAGATCGAATTGTTACTCTTCCTAAATTAATATTTCAATTTGATTCGTTTGCCGTTTGCAAAGAAGATCCGTGGAATGGAAAACTCAAAAGTGCGTGATTCAAGGCTTTGCTTGAGTTCGAGCTTGAGTTGGTATATCGCATCTATTATTCAACAGAAATTTCTCAAAAATTGGTTATGATAGCACGGTGAAGCTGCCGTTCAAGATTAATTAGTAAGGCAAACAAACGAATGGTGTGCAAAGTGAAACTAACCCAACGTCATACTTTCGTATTGAAAAACGAATGAGTAACGTCCACATGGTTTTATTAATGAAAATCTTCTTCCACAACTTCATTTCGGGTGGCCTGAGATGTAAGAACCTCTCGCATATCATTGTTCCAAAAGCGCACAGTTCTCGCTACAGATATTATTTTGGAGTTTAAATTCAAATGTCTTCAATCGAAAGCAACAAAAATGTATAAATGATGCCAAAAATGTGCAGTACCCAAATCTTAGCTTGTAATCATGTTTGCTCGCTCTTTAATCCTCTTGTGATCCATCTAAAAAAAACAAAACGAACCCGATCAAAAAAACTCGACCACTGTAAGATAATGCGGTATCGCGTGTCGTTGCAGAAGAGGAGGCACGTGCGCACAGGTGTGCTCGTGGCCGCGTCGCACCTTGGGATATAATGCCCCACAGGTAATGTGGGCAGTCGATCGCTTGGGCAAGCAATGATCCATTCTGCTGCTGGTGCACGCGTCGATATCGAAACCCACGCCATTCTGTTCCTTTTTCAAAGTTACTCGCCGCTCGAGGTCGCGAAACTCGATACCGAAATTGCGCGTAACCAGCTGTATACATGCCTTTACTCTCGATCCCTGCTCATTTTGCGCGCATATTGCGTCTCGTTGATCCTCGTTTATTCGCGTGCGCAGATCGGATTGTCGAGCTCGGCGGTGATCCAGATTCCCAATTATTGCTCCATCCCAAATCAAACAGACGTGAGCTAACGTCCTTGAGAATACAATAGCTGACTCAAGCGCAGTTTCAGCTTGGAATTCTTGAGCCCAAGCTGAGATCTAGATGCACGGAGAATAAGTGTGGTTCGAGGATTGAAATTCTATCTGATGCAACTACTCCCGTCAAGACTCACAGAAGCCGATGCAGTTTATTGGATATCTTCAAATTCAGATACTCCATTCAATTTTCGACGGAGGCATGAAAATCTCTTGTTCGTCGCATGAAAATATTTCCCCTTGAAAAAATGAAATGAACTTGCAATCACGACCTGCGACTCATCTCCAGCTAATTTGAGACCCGGAAGAATCGACTCGTGAACAGCCAGCAGTCTTTCCACCTCCAGACGCGCACATGTCCAGAATAGGAGCAAGTCTCGACGGAGCTATGTGCTAATAAAGAGCGAGACGCCTCGTATTCTCGACTCGCGCTGCGGAAGCGTCCAAATATAAACGTCTCGTCATACTCTTGAGCTTGCGAGCTTCTATTTGGGATGGCGTGACTAGAAAATATCCCTACTCGCGAGCGCACATTTCCCCGTCCATCCGCAGCCATCCCGTCTAATTCCGTCGCGCGACACTCGTTTCCCAACGCTATCCACATCCCAGACGCATATGTGCGGTCGCATAGCTCTTTGGTCTCTGGGTCAGCACTTGCGTACTGCATTAAGCAGCTGGCGTGCTCGCAGATACGCGACTCGCGAAATTAAACGCCGAGGTGTTCGTCCAAAGTAGCGCAATGCAACATGGACAAACGACTAAAGACAGCAAAGTTGTGAGAATCGAGTCGAATTTGAAATGCAAGTATACACATAGATTCATCAGTGAAGCTGAAAGAATTCAAACCGAACTACAAGGTCTGCACGAATCTCCAAAAAAAATAATTTGAAAGTTTATAAGCGCTCTAGATTAATAACGAGCTCTATGGAAATTACATTTTTGGCTCTTTCTTGTATGAGTCACGCTCGAATTGTTCGAGTGGTGTTATTTTTCGAGGAACAGGAATTTGCAGAGAAGATTGAGCAGGAATAAGAAACTCTTTTCGCGCAAATCATTGTCAATGGAACATTCGGTATAGCAACTTCTTTTGATGATTGAATTAGTAAATTTAAATTGAGTCCGCGGTTGATCAATCATTTTAATTTTGCAGATTCAGTACTATATTGACAGGATTTTGTTTCCAATCCGAAAAATTATGATCCGCGGGAGTTCGTACAGTTTCACACAAGTTCCACCATCACTTGGACTTGGCACTAGAGGACCTCCGGTATTTCACTAATCGTTTTCTCAAAAACTTTTTAATAATTAGCACGGGGAAAAAACCAGGTCAAGATCCGTGTGACAAAGAGATATTAGTCTAAGAACACTTCGCGAATAACTCCTCGCGAGTTCACTTTGCGAACCAAAATTTCCGCTGGGCTTCCGACTCTCGCAATCACTTTCTGATGGTCAAAACATTGAGTACTAGTGCCAAAACGTTGGAAAATGGCAAAATTAGCGAGTCGAAAATTTTTCGGTTTTTATTCTTTCTCCCAAAAATGAAGACCTACTGGAACTCCATTTATGCACCAACATAATTCTCCAATCCCAAGAGAATTCCCTGAATTTTTCAGATTTTTCCCATGCTTACATCAAAATTTATCATGGAATATCGGAAATAGCACTTGTCCAGTGTACCACATGGTAAATCCACAGGGTTAATACAAGCTCATAAGGAGGTCAGAATTCCTGTACATAGAGAGTATAAAAGAAGCGAGAATGGAATAACCTCAGTCGAGTTTGCTAGGCTCTGTCAAGATCTTGGCAATTTCGTGTGGAAGTTGCTCCAAAGACAATAAAACTCGTCAGTCGCAGAGAAGATTCTATCGTTGGATTCTCCAAACACACAATTTTCAAAATATTTCTGAATTTGAGACTCAAATATCGAAAATGACAACGCGCCAATAAGTGAAAATTAATTTTGCCGCTCTGTTGCCGCTGTCGCCACATATTCGACTCACAAAAATTTTTTTACAAGCTGCTATCTTTCTCGTATCATCCTTTAGAGGTTTAGTTCCCATTGTGGTGCTATTGGGTCTATTTCAAAATGTCTTAACTTGAAAAAGCACTCGCATTCTTCAATTGGCATTCATTCGCTTCGTATCATTCTTTCATTTGCAAGTTCTCGAAAGCTCTCATAGCTGCGGGCAATAGTCCTGTAACTCTCCGTAACAACATATACATAGAACGATTGCTATTATGATACACCTGGGTGCAGAGAACATAAGTAAAAAACTCGATTGCACCTCTGCGGACGATTCGACGTAGATTAGCACCAGTCACAGCGAGAGGTATAAAAGCTCTGCTCAGATTCCAAGTGTCGGTGAATCTTTCTCGTACGTAACTCGTCAGCGGTTGACGCGGGAACCATTGTTACCTCATCGAGTGTCGTGCAATACCGTCGCATTCGTGTCAAGTAGAAAAAAATTGCGATCGTGCGTTTATGAAATCGAATTTTCCAGCCTCGTCACAGCGATACAACCGCGCAGATTGCAAACTCTCCGAGTCTCTATACACTCCTTCTTGATAATGCAATAAAGGGGGATCTCCGTGTCTATCTCCGATAAGAAAATCAGCAATCGCTCCCCAACGCCCGTCTACGTCATTAAAAGCATCTCGTGTAGCAAACCCCCACCCCCCCCCCCCGATAGGCAGAGGCAGTCACGCGATTCGAAGAGTAAGCGGGGCCCGGAATGATGATCGCGGCGTGTTGCCTTATTATAGGGCCCACGTTGCCGCCGACGAGAGCGGCCCTCGATTAAATTCCCTTGAGGTAGGACGGTAGCCCTCTTCAGACGTGTCACTCTTATTACACGCTATCCCCGACTAATTTTGCCTCGACACCTGCCATTTTCCATGGCCAGAGGCTCTCCAGTCTTATCACAAAAGTCGTCCAATTGCGACGTTGATGGCATCGAGAGACCTATTGTAAGTGCTCACATCGCGTATAACTATATACGTACATTCGTAAGATACACTTGCTCGATTAGTGGGAGAGCACGCCACGTGCGATTGCGCAAATATACAATCGGCAGCGACTCTCGATTCTCAACCATTTCTATGACGATATATAAAAGCTCTGAAAGAGCGTCGCGGATCGGAGCTCGCTTCATACGAAACGATTGGAAAAATTATCGATACAATTGCTTTGCGAGGTCCCTTTTTCGATGCCGGCGAGCCGAGCACGCTGTGCCAAGTGAATTCGCTTGTAAAACGATTGGCTACGGTGTGTTGGTATAACTGTACAACGACGAATACCTGATGAAAGTAAATCACGGCTCGGATCGAGCCGATCGTGCGGCTTTATGAGGACGAACGAAAATCCGTATCGCTCTCTTGTTTCGCTATAATAGTATTGGAGCTCTGTATCCAATCGCTTCGTGTACACTGCTGCCGTCTCTCTCGATGCATTGCTCTGAGTGCAATTTAAGGCAATAAATTTGCAGGATGATGGATGTGACACTCGCGAATAAAGAGAATTTCAATTGGCATTTCGAGTGAGCTATCGCGAAACTATTTTCTACGTTATTCTTACGAGATCCGCTTTTTCGATTCCGATTTGGAGCTGAGAATTCTCAAGTAAAGAGTTTTTGAAGAATCAGAATGGTGAAATTGAAATCGATATCTTGAGATTCGCATGGAAGCAAGTAAAAATTAATACTGATTTGAGCTAAGTTGAATGAATGTACGTATACGAAGGCCAGGTGAATAACGATTATGACAAGTGTTTTTAATGATATTGAAATGGCGATGAATTATATTGATGTAAGAGTGACGAAACATCCGAGCTAGTGGACTGCTTTCACATGATCGATCCAGTCAGGCGCAAGTGCGGCTCAAAATTGTGAAACTGAAACAGATAGGCTCGGAAAAAATCGAATCGTGTTGATAAATGGCAATTATCGCTACCCTCTGGGTGTTTGACTCGAGAAAATAAGAGTTTCACAGTTTCACCCATACAGATACCGTGGCGCGATACGATTTTTCAATGATTTCGAAAAAGAATCTATCCGCGCGAGCTTGTTCGCTTGATCGTCATCTGGAAACACCGCCGCCACACCGTCAGATAAAATGAAAACGTGAGAGCTGGTTCTGCACGAGTTCTTACAAAATCGAGCTTCGTCAATACATACGTGTTCGTTACGCTGGCATTCGACCCCCGACAGTGGAGCAATGACTTGTCTATGCGAGCGATCAAATTCTCTCAAGATGGAAATTATCAGTTTTTCATGCTTGTATGCACTATAAAACGATTATTCTCACAATAGATTTCGTATGGGTTGTGGCGAGTCGACTGCTTTTATCGCGAATGATCAAAATCGCAATGAGTTGAGAGAACATTGCCTCACATTTATACGTGATGTGCAGATATACTTGTTTGAAAGAAATTAACCATACTAATTGTAAAGATCGTTAATTTATGTCATTGTTGATCCTTAGAAAACTGAGCAACCGATCCATGTTTTGAACAAAATCTATTAATCGTGAGGAATGGTGAATTGCAATCGAATAAAAGGTTTTCAATATGATCAAATCTCACGCTTACTTGATCGAAATAGTATTGCGTCGTTGATTTATTTTGCCTATGTATCGCAAACCTTACCGAGCGTTGTCGATATTTTTCGCTTTGAGAAATTCTGTGTGCGAATGTTTTTTTTTTTTTTTCGGCATACTATGGGAAGTAGTCAACTTGATAAGATGGAGATTATTTTGGATAATCAATGAGTCTACTTCCGAAGGAGCATATAATAAAATTCTGAAAAAGGATGAAAAAGACAGTCTTCAAGATCATTCAAAATCAGTGTCTCTTAAACTTCAGACTTTGTTTCATTTCCCACGCAAGTGAACGAAAGTGGGTGTTTCATTCGTACGGGATCAAAGCTTATTTATCCAGAAAACCATAGAAAATTTTTAAGATTCTTTTCATGTTCCAATCATTAAAATCTGGCAAACAAGAATTGCATCTGTTGCGTTTGTTCTGATCACATTGGAGATGAGGTTCATCTCTCAAGAATCTGGAGAATACGTAATTCTTTACAAGAAATTCACGGTTAGAAAATAGCTGAGATTCTGCCATCGTGCATTTCGCAACGTCAACCTGTAGTTTGGTAATACTTGAGGAAACCATGTATCCTGCAGAAATGAGAGAGAATGGAGGAACATCGAAAAAAAATTCAAAAAATTCTTTGAGAAGGTCAACAGAATGTAAGGCAGTGCCCGCGCCAACGAAACGCCTTCACTATCTGCAATATACGAACTTGACTCGGCTCAAGGTCTTTTTGAGAGCCTTCCCTACTGAAAGCGTTTCTTGTGGTGCAATTACTTATGAGCTTATCCTTGTGTGGTCACGGCGATGACCCAGAATACACAGGATTCGGTATAGGCAAGATATGATGGAGACCGCCAATTGAAGGACGCAATCAGAAATCTCCATCTCTCCGAATCACGGTTTCGCCAGCAATCTTGGCACAATTTAACAATATTTGCCATCGAATTCAGATAAAGAAGTAGGTTTGCAGATTTCTTACGACACTTCTGATCATACGTCAATCATTCCCATTTTTTCCTGTTCACGACTTCAAGACGGAATAACAACCTAGTTTTTGTTATCGATTTCTCACTTCATCTAACCAGTGAGATAAATGTTGAATTTCAAGGAAGGTCTTCTTGTTATGGACTGGTCGAGTAATATTTGTGCGATGCCTGTCCGACATGAATAAGTATTCATCGCGATTATCGGTAGTACCAACGTAGCCTGTCAAAATTACACAGGATTCGATGTGGTGTCCGTGTCAGGCTCTCGATGCTAGATCCTGAGAAGATACTTTGATTTGAGTTGTGTTAACTGTGAGTCTTGATACTTACCCATAAAATGTTTAAAGATATCAATATTTATCTCTATTGTTATGATTTGAATTTGGTGATTTACAAGTTCATCATTCACGATACGACCTGACGCATGAACCCAAAACAGAGTTTTTCTATGTTAATAACGAAAAGTCTGAATGTGGTCCTGGCAAATGGGTAATTCTACTGCATTGGAAAGAAAAAATCATTTTCAAAGTAGGCAAAAGATAACCAAGCATATGATTCAAAATGAATCGAATCACTAAATTGCTTCACGAGAATTCCATCTAAAAATTTGAGAATTGTTACATGGATTGGAATGCGCAGCCAAGTCAAAATTGGGTTTTATATATCCGGGAGATAAAGATGAAAGCTATAGAACAGAATAGTATGGGTAAGTTGATGTTGATTCTTTTTCATCATCTCTCACCTTTCTAGTGTAATGATCGGAATTATTTTCTATGAGATGGTTCGCGCTTGATGCAAGCTTATGGAAAATTTCGATTTCTATAGGGTGCCTTTGACGAATAGTTTCCATCGATACAGTCTTATCTCGTTTTTCAAAAACACAAACCGTCACGCATAGAATGTCATAGAAAGGAGAAAATTCCTGTTGCGTTTGTGAAAAATAATCCTTGTATGCCACAATCTTCTTGTCAAGATACGTTCCAATATTTAACATGGTCCATACATCCGTATTGCATTTCTTCCCTGTCTGGTAAGACACAAGCAACAACCTCATAAATTCAGCGTGAAGGAACGAGTTTCCCAATTATTCACGCGCTACAAGATTTGAAAACACACGCATGTCACAAGGTTTCATATCTATATTTTGTAAGCCCTGACACGAGCTAGAGATACTGTAACGGTGCAAATTGTGTGGCACTGCCCGCAGGAGTGGAGAATTCGTCCACAATCATCAGCTGCTGCAGTTTGCTGCAATAAAGCTGGCCTGTACTCTAACCCGGCTCCGAGTCTCAAACTCTTACGCAATTAAGTGCAAGCACGCGTGCAGAGTTTGCACACACGTGGAACTCGTTCATTGCTCCACAATGCACCCAAGTACACGTATACATAGGCTCGTATGCAGAGACACGCCAAGAGCTAGCGATGTAGGCTATCCGCGCCAGGAAACATTTGCTACCGTCTATTTTATGACAGCATTCAGCGACGTAATAGCTCGTATTTGCATGCTCATTAAACATATAACGCATATTTTGCGCGGCTGAACTTGAACTGACACGTGTTGCTACCTCATCATTGAAAAGATTCTTGTATGCTCTTCAAATTTTGTCTGACTCTTCGGTCTGACGAACTTGGGTTCTTCACTCGGCTCTTCAAAAGTCACTTCATGGTAAACCAGTATTTTGTAACTCACATTTTGCTGCCTCAGAGGAAAGAGTTTGGCATTCCCTCAGTTGAAAACCCCACTGTCCCCTTCGCATAAATTTCATATTGGCCGTTGTAAAATGAGATCATGATGTCAATTCCAGAGACGTGGAAAAACGTTTTGATATATGATGTTGCTTTGAGCAACCAAATTGCTGATCTCAGCAGCAATCAACTTATGGAAAACTGGCGCTAATAATAAGACATCTTTGCATACACATATGATCTCTAATATGATCGCTTGCTAGATAAACACAATCAACGAACGATGACTTCATGCAGCATCTCCTTGATGAATCATTCTAAGATCATCTAATAAGCAATTGTCTGAAAGTTAATGTAATTGAAATAATTTTTGTAATGAGCGCTTGATCAGTAATAATGGTGCAATACAACATCTTTGAACTTTCCAACTGTCATCTTTCATTACGGCACACACTGTTTCAGGTCAACTCTCAGGACCAGTTTATAACACAAATTGGGTAAAATGAATATCTAACTCGTCGTCGTGGAAAAAATTGGAATGATTTACAAAAGAACTTCTGTTAAGAGCAGGTGACATTTTCTGTAAAACACTCTTAAATGGAACATACGAACGATCATCAATGGTTCCATGTCCTTCAAGCCGACAAATTTCATGTGAGTTATTGCTTAATGACATTTTCGATTACGGAGGTGTATGTGAAGAAATCTGCGGAAAATTCAAAACGCCTACAGTAGTAACTAGACGCGGAAAACGTCACAGAATCCGCACGATTGCATCGGCGCTCATCCATAAATGTTCGCTCAAAGCGACCTTGGTTGAAAACGGTGTGAAGCGTGGTGATATCCACTTGATTATTACCGCAGCATAGACACTTGAGTCAAAAAGTATAACTAACAAAAAGCAATTGTTCTACAAGGTACACAGTCAGCCACGATGACGCGACGTTCGTTTCATTTAGGTACAGGCACTTGGCTAATTCCTTATTTATCCGCGTCGGGACTTCGCAGATCATCATCATTATCGTCGTCACCACACCAGTTCGTGAACCGAGCCACTCGTACCAGAGCCAAGAATCCCCGAGCTGACGCAATCGATGACGATGTCGGGTACTTTTTTACGTTCTGCAACTGTCGCTCCGATACATTTAACACTGGCGTTGATACCTACTCGTGCATCCGGATGTGTAGAGCTCTTTTGTTGGAGAGGAAATTTCTGAGTGATTGCACTCGATTGTGTAATGATTTGGAGGCACATTTTTCCATGCATCGCGAGTAGCCAAGTTGGATTCGTTATCCGAGTCAGATCATCTTCATTGCAAGCTTGTGAAAAATTTTATTTACTGAAGAGGCAGTGTACGAAAGAAGCCATCATCAATATTAAAATAGTAAAACATATACATAAAGTAAGAAATCTACAATACTTTCTACTAATATTTTCCCAAGAAAGCGAGTTCTTTGAACCAATGCATTTTCATATAAAGAAATACGAATAAAGTCTATAAATACGTGTTGAACTTTTAGGCACATGATTGTAAATATTAATGAATCACGTGCTTACCTTGGAACAAACATTCAAGGTATCGCGTAATAAAAGATAAGAAAGATGCTTGAGCAATGCTCCTCAGCAAT
>JAPYYZ010008286.1:0-15788 GCA_030522705.1 Eretmocerus eremicus
CCCGTCGCGCAGGGGTAACTACCTCGAATTCGAGACTCCTGAATCGAAATTTACCTAATTGCTCCGCCTACAAAAAGCTCGCCGAACAGGCGCGCAAGCTGCGCAAGGTCGCTGCTCTGCACCGTGGGCTCCAACGTGCTCCTGTGTCAGGGATGTCACTCGCTCGTTTTGCAACTACTTAATCCTACCTCGGATTTTTCTCTGATAAAACTTTGAAGTTGAACGATTGGGACTTCGAAGTTTTGTCAAGTCTGCAGACTTCATTAACACCAACGAGACTGCTCAACTCTTCACGGCTCGTGTGTCTCTCGCGCCACGTGACGACTCGGAGAAAATATTATTTCGAACCGTTCATATGGCAATACTCTTACATCGAATCATCTGCACATAATTTTGAGATGAGAAACTTTTCCGTGTGAGCTGGATCTTACATTTTTACGGTGCGGTGTCTATTCATTCTCGTGGTTATTAGGAGTACTCTGTACGTTGCTGAATGATGTCAATATTGCTTATAGCTATTGACACACAGTAAAATGAGGAAATAATTATACGCGCATCCTATCAAAAACTGCAAATACAACTACTCACAATAGGATCAAGTTCTGACATTCAGGGAAATTCGCTTTGCGACTCATCCGAGGACTCATCAGCGTTAGATTCTCCATGCTCGGACGAAATGAAAATGAAATCTCACCCCCTTCAAACTTTGAATTTCATCAAAAAATATGATTTGCAAGATCTGTATACAAGCACATGTATTGTTCCACGAATCATGTTGACGATACCTGTAACCGTTGCCAGTGGGCCGCGTATAGTTTTTTCAAGTTAAAGCTAATCAAAATTTACCTGCGGTCGGCTGTGCTTCAGGAGAGACTATCTTAGTTCGGTTACTGTATCAGTAGAGAATTAACTTGCATTCTTTAGGTTTTTGCGGACTCATCAAGGATCTTGCGAGTGAGAGAGTTTGAAAAGTAAAATTCGTATATAGAGATGATGCGAGGATCTCGTCTTCATAAGAAGTTATGGACAATGGAGTGCGATTGGTCGATTGTGAAAAATATCTCAGATTCTTCTGAATCGAGTCTTCTGTTTTATGTCCCCCCCCCCCTCCCCTATTTTCTCTGCTCTCAAGTGAACGCCACATCAGATTTTGCCCAGAGGCGCAGGGCTAACTGAAGCAGACTATGGGTGCAATCCCTGGCGGTGATTCAGGGGCCGAGGCCCCCATTGGGAAAAAAATTCTGATGGATCATATATATGTGGATTCTTGTTTTATCCATTGAGCGGATCGGAGCATATGGTTGTATATGTCTTACTACTTCAATTTTAACAAGAAAGGATGTCTTTTTCAGATAATTTGGGATAGTCAGCCCAATTTTGTAGGAAATTCCCAATCATTTGAATCTTCTAGCGTCGCAAAATTTGCAGTTTAGCTCGAGAAAAACCAGAAACGCCGAACGTGAACAGTTGTAACCACACCTGGACAATCGCCGTATCTGGTTTTTTTCGAGCTAGACTGCGAATTTCACGACGCTACAAAATTCAATCGATTGGAAACTCTCCACAGAATTGAGCTGACTATCTCAAATTATCTGAAAAACATATGCAACCATATGATCCGATCCACTCGATGGGTAAAACAGAACACTCTGTACTGGCCTTAAAGGGAAGAAGAAGCTCTACTTTATCGACATTAATCATAAATTGATTCAAAATGAAACAAAACAATATTTTGAAAAAGTAAGATCAAGCTGCCCTGCGTATCGATAGAACGAACCACTGTGTAAAATTTTGAAGCAATCCGTTTGAAGCGCTTGGAGTAATTTGAATTATAGTGCGAATATATTGTAATTACACTACAGCCCAAATTACTCCAAGCGCTTTAAACGGATCGCTTCAAAATTTTACACAGTGGTTCGTTCTACCGATACGCAGGGAAGCTTGGAGTTACTTTTTCGAAATATTGTATTGTTTTATTTTAAATCAATTCACAACGAATGTCGATAAGGTAGAGCCTTGACATGACCTTAGAGATGAATGTACAAAATCACGCTTTTTCTGTGAAATCGAAATACATAACTATGCTCGGTTCCTCGATACTCAAACCGGACGTACGTGCAAACTAGTTAGGCCACTTTTAGTTGATTCTTCAATTTCCTCTACAAGATACCGTGTCTCTCTGAAAGATCATCAATATTGAACAAAAACAAACAAAATTTACAATTCGCTTTGATGTCCACTCGATTTTGGCGCTCCTCAGGGCTTGGGCTTAGGGTGGCGGACCCACTTTGCCCTCGCCTCGGGCCGGCTCTGATTGCACCCCTGGACCCCTTCCGCCCCCCCCCCCGCCGCACTACGGGAAATTCCGGTAAATTTTTTGTCATTTGCTATTATCATCTCAGAGGCGGATTGATCTTTTTCGATGATCCAAAATGGATTTTGAAGCTCAAGTCCTGTGCAGTTGGGTTGCGTAGGCTACTTAGTTGTTTACCACTCAATTTGTTTATTATATTGATAGCGTATCCAGAGTATTTTTCCCCCACCGCAGAGGATTTAAGCTTCAATATCCATTTTGAATCGTCGAAAAAGATCAATCCGGCTCTGAGATAATAGCAAATGGCAAAAAGTTTACCGGAATTTCCCGTAGTGAGCCGCCGCCACGCTCACCGCTCAACTTTTCACTCACCTACCGGAATAAACAAAAAAAATACAGGCTATCTGCTTTTTGTTCAGAGAAAGAGTGAAACAATTTCCAGCAAGATTGGGCTCCCGGAAGTGAGTATTGATGGAATGTATTATTGTGACAACTTTCGGAATCCTTTGATTAAAGTGGTTTGGTTGAAATCTATACAGTTATTCCTCGACCGAGACACTGCAAA
Source organism: Eretmocerus eremicus (assembly GCA_030522705.1). NCBI lineage: Eukaryota > Metazoa > Arthropoda > Insecta > Hymenoptera > Aphelinidae > Eretmocerus > Eretmocerus eremicus. Next base: position 2,880 of record JAPYYZ010008286.1, read on the forward strand.
AATTTACGATGCACTCTAAAATGTTGCACAATAAAGCCTATAGCATTATACAGACACTGCTGCATCTAATTTTTTTAAATACTGTGTATGGTTTTATCTTGAATGAATTTATGGTTAATTTTAACTAACAAGGAGAGCACAAGGGTTGCGGATCACATCAGATCTTGACCAAACTTCAGAAATCTTTTTGTTTTGATGAGAAATGAAGGTATCCCAGGGGGTTTGGTCCGATGGGCCTCCTCTCCGGAGATACAGACATTAGCATTGCCCATATAAGCTCATGGATCAGAATTACATGACTCTTACACATCGGCCTATATAGGCAATGCTAATGTATCTGGCTGACTCCAGGCCCACTGGATGAAACTCTTCAAGGTTGTTTTATTTCTGACCAAAACAAGAAGATTTCCAGAGTCAAGATCTATGATCCGCAACCCTGGTGCTCTCCTAGTAAGTATACTGAGGTTAAACATGAAATAATTTTGGGCCAGCAGCGGGTAGAGAGTTAATAGCCCATTCCGCGAACTCCGGCTACAGGGAGAATCCGGGGAAAGCGGCTCATGAATCTGATTGAAACTCGAGGAGTAGCTAAAGAGAATTCGAGAGTTCTCTCTCGAATTCCCTTTGAGTTTTGATATTTGGATTTTTCATTTTAATATTTGGATGATTTCGGCGCGATATCTTATGCTCATGCTTTTTAAAGCTACTATTTACAAAATTGGTATTTCCAGTCTATCAAAAACCTTATACGTAAAAGGTTACACAGGCTTACCCCGGTATTCGCGGTTAATTGGTTTCTGAAAAGTACCTCAAATACGAACATCGCGAATCCCGGGTTAGGTATACGGCTCATGAGGGACAAGGTGTTCGGTTTCAAATCTTGCCCAAAGCTAGGAATTATTCTATAAAATAGAGATTTTACTGTCAATCACAAATTATTAGCCGTTTATTTTGAAGATAAATATCTATAAAATGCATGAAAAATTGATAAAAAAAGTATTCTTCAGCAAAAAAATTGTCCATGCGTGTTGAATTTCAAGATACTCTAAATATCCATTCCATCCAACCTCGAATGGATTGACATCAATGGAAGATCAAAATAATTCCATTGCCCGAGATCATGATTTGCAATCAATGCAATAATGTAATCGATTCACACCAAAATTTTTTTTTTTCTCAAAATGATCAACTTTTACTCGTTGAACCGCGATTATTGGGGAAAAATACCGCGAATGATCGGGGATCGACAATACCGGGGTTTGCTCGACAAAGTCAATGTCATACATAATAGCTCCTCTGCGATCTGAGACAATCATCTTTGGCACATTGAAAGGAAAAAATTCAGCCTGGAAATTCCACCAAATTCGTTTAACCCATGGCCTGCACCTCTGGCTTCTTCTTACCAATGAAAGCTTGATTGGGTAATTTCAATAAGAGGAACTACACTTGAGCTACCTTAAAGTTCTTAGGCCGAAAACACGTTAGCGCCTCAGTGCCTAGATACTACATGGTTAATTCTGCCCTAACTGTAAAATTTTGCTCCCAAAAATGGCAGGCACCGAAAAAATGACGAATGAGGATATGGTTCCAATCTGAATTCTGGGAGTGGTTTTCTAAACCATCTGATACCCAAAAGACGAATACCAGATGGACACAAATTTATTTCGACTTTGGTCAAAGTTACGGCTTATTTTAGCGAGGTTTTTGGCACGAAGTAGACGCACCACTATATACGGACATCTGGAATTTTTAACATCTCACGAGCGTCAATCACCACCAATCGATTTTTCAGAATATCGGGTATCTCTTTCTGACAGGATACATCTGAAAAATATTTCTTCAGTATTTTCTGTTGAGTGTAGCTCTTGGGACATCGAGCCACGATACGAACATTCTTATTTACCATGGAGAAAAATCGACATTCTCTTTGATATTTTGAGTCGGATGGCAAATCTGACGCTTTACTTCGGCTGGGTATTTGACTCTTCATCTGTTTCCAACAATATCACATGGCTACTTAGTATTTTGGGGTGGTAGAGACGCGTGCAAGCAAGTTAGAAGGTCAAAATCGAAGAGTTAATGAATACCTCTGGACACAATACAATGTCCACTGTGATTCAGCAGTCTCAAAATTGGTTCAGACCTGTCCTTAATGCGTAAAATTACTCTTATATACCTCAATTTTGATGCTTGACATCATTGTTTCGGACATGCCACAATGGTGACATTTTGGGTATATAAAGCCCACCTAGTCCAAGGGATGATAAATTATGAGTCTCAAGACTATTGAAATGTATAGTTTCCGATAGAGTGCACGGTATGAAAGTTCCCTTAAGCACACAGGCTCAAATTTCCACGAGTCCCAGCCCTGGACACCCGATTTGACAGTTATGGCAGAAATATAGGGCCTAGCCTTGAAAATGCGTTTTGTTCCTATAAATGAATTTAAACCAACACCATTTTTATGGCATGATAACAAAGGAGATCACACTCAACATATTCTTCATTTATCGATTATTCAAATCATCAACCAAAAGAAAACATGGAAAGCCTCTAAAAATTGATTTTATGCTTTGGATGTGAGTTATAACTTCATCATATCTATAAGTTCCACTTATTATACATATTTACAAGTGTATCAATACATCACAAATTTTTCAGCAATAGTCCATAACTCACTTGAATACATATTTACCGAATAATTTGAGTTTTACCTGTTCAAGAGGAGAGCACTGATATCGTCTGTCTTCTGCGCTGTGGGCGAGGATTGGGAGCATAACCTATAGATCCTTGCATTTTCATTGTTCTTAAAATTTCTTCATCTATAGTAGGAGTTGTCCGATATACTTTTTTGGAAAACTCCTCTGGCCAATCACTTAATAATGAATTGGCGTTGTATGCAATTGGTAAAACACTCAAGGGAGTGGTATCATCCTCAATATCAATAGATATTTCAGGTGCTTCTGTATCAAAAAATTCTGTAGGCCTTGAGAATGAATTGAACTGTGGTTCTGTAACATTAGAGGTCATGAGGTGGATTGATCCCACTGAATCTCCAAATGAAATACACTGAGAAGTAGTTGAAACATCAAGAGAAGTGATCATGGCTCCTCCAGTGGCAACCTGATAGAGGCACATCAAAGATGGCTGGGTATTAGCATAAATTGTATCAAGAACCTGCATCTGTCCCAGAGGTGATACTACAATGATTCTGGTAGAATAGGTGGGCAAAAACTTGAGCAGGAATGGATAAACCATTGTTTGCAATGGATTGATTGCTTTCATTTGTCTCAAATCATATACCATCAAAAATCTATCCACTGACAAACCCTGTCGACTATTACTGAAGCCACAAGTTATTAAATAGTTTCCTTCTACATCAAAATCACTCAATGAGCCACTGTGAGTGTCCAAAGTATGTTCAGTTTTTAGAGACAGAGGATCCTTGAACTCAATTCTTCCAAATGCATTGCCAGCACAAATATATCTATTGTGTTGTCTCAACATTGCACACCCATTTTCACCAATATCTATAGTTTTTTTTTCAGAATTAGTAGTTAAATCGAAATCTATTATTTTTTCTTGATGACCTCCCATCAGTAAACTTGTTGGAGAGTAACAAAGCAGACTTTGCATTTCAATCATGTTCTCTGAAGTATAAGTATGCATGGGAAGTCCTCTACGGCTCTGGAATCTCAAAGAATTTTGTGTTAAGGCAATGATTCCATTCTCTAGACATCGCACTTGGCGAACCTCCAGCTTTTGATCAACTTGAAAAGAAGTATACTTTTGGAGCATTGATCCATAATAAGATGAAACATGTCCTCCCTGATTTCCTGTCCATATTATATCTTCAACAGTATCAAAATTGACAGTTGAAATACCAAAACCACTGCCTGCTCCATCGGTCATTTCAGCTCTAGTTTCTCTAAACTCAACCCCAGCCAGCTGTTCGCTCAATTCCTCATTGTCTAATACTGGATTCCCAGCTTCAATAAAGTTTTCTTCTCCCAAACTATAGTCTGGATTATTCCACAGAAGACTCTCTTCTACAGGAGCCAAGTCTGTCCCTTGCACACCATCTTCGTACTGATCAACTCCAGCGAAATCCATTGCTCCGTTAATAATATCAGAACGACTACCAAATAGATTTATTCAATGATGATTCTTCGGTATACCAAGAACCATTGATCTTGAGTTCAGAATCTGTAATAATGTATTTTGTAGCTAAGTAGATGGTTTTTGAAATCCCATGTCATATTCATTGCAACAAGCATTTTCTTAAAAGGAAAATTTTCACTCCAAGAACTTGATCAAGGTTTGCCTATTCATATGTTATGTTAGTCATAAGCTAGTTATTAGTAATTTCATGATGCACTTGGAGCTTGAGCTTACTTGCAGTTTGTTTGCAGTAGGTGAAGACAGCAACATGATTAGCGTTCTTTCTTTTGGAATACTGCTAATCCTGTTCACTATTGTTGTTACGTGTAGATATCATTAACAAAATGAGGATCTGTATTTTTATGGCACAATTTTGAGTCACTGTTCAATGAAAAAGGTTCATACATGCCGTATTTTGCCGACGCCAGCACCGAGAACAGCCTCTGGAGTGCCATGGGGCCATGGGACGATGGGATGCCCCGCTCCAAGTGTTGGCGTCAGGCTGGCGACCAATGGGCCGTTGTGGATTTGTTTACTATTGTGTTGGGAACTTCAGCTTATGGCTGTTTCACATGTGAGTAGGTAGCACCTAGATTCCCGGGCGACGAATAGACAAATAGCACAACAATAAAAGCAAAAAATTCATCATTGTCGAAACATGGAAAATTTTGCGAGAAATGAAATTGAGAACAGTCATCATGCGCAGTATAAAGATCAGGTATTGATGATTGCATGTTAGGACGGCTTACGTGAAATCATTGAATAGTATTGGAGCTGAAGATAAGGGAATGGTCGTCCGCTGGGGATAACGCTTCTGTCAATTATCTCTGATAATCATCACCCGCGCGCGCGGTTATCGTGACATATAATTAGACGTGATCTTAGATGTGATCGCCGCATGCTGTCATCAGCCCTATCAGCAGTCAGCCGCATGCGGTGGAGGTGGATAGCTAAATATCACGCGGACTAGCAAGCACGCCCAACTCGGACAAACTCATGAATTTCGGTACTTAGTTCGTGCCTCACATAGTGGCCCCTGGTGCCTCATCCCTCGCCTTGCCTCGCATTTCCTCTTGACTTTTCAACTGCCATCAACTGCATCGACAGATGACTTGTGGAACACGGGATTTCCCTTTTCTGGATCTCGATAAGAGATCTCTTCAGTCTTCAGGCTCTCGAACATGAAGTTCCTACATCTGGTCAATATCATTATTGGTAAGTCTCTGAATATTGTGCCGTACGATTCACTTACAAATGGGAATTGCCTTCCGAATTGAAACCTAAAACAAATACCCGTGAGGCGTATCGCAACTTCCACCGGTATCACATTCTTGTTTACATTGCCGGCTAAAACGACTCCTAACCTCCAAACTATAGATCAGCCCTCATACATATATTCAAGTGACCCTCATTTGTTATCTTCCAGTTATGATCGATTGCTCACCCATTTTTCCTCGCACTTTTTTTTGGCCTTAGCCACTACTAGCTCCAATCTTTACTCGAGTGTATAAGATTATTTATCATTGGAAGATTAAGCAATATACTCATAATTAGACTTTGCTAACAGTCTTATTTAATATGCTCAAGATAAAGAAATCTGGTAGTCATAGCCATGTGTTCCTTGCAAAATTCATCCAAATTCAGATGATGCATTTTTATCTTTAGACACTTGAAAAATTTTTCAAGTTGTTATTTCATTCAAGTAAGACCCAAGGAGCTCGAGAGGAAATCTTACTTTAGGAGAAAAATGAAAAATCTCGTTGGAAATCTGTATGTGCGCAGCTGTTTCGATAAGTGCAAAATACGTATTCTAACTAGAGGATTCTGTTGAGTGACCAACCATTGTTTCATTACAAACTTCATAAGCCATTTGCTGGTCTACTTGATGGATTGGATAGTAAGTTGAAATGGGCAATCAAGTCTGTTATTTTGATGATGGGATTGTTTGTTGGGAACAACTTCAAAACCTACAGAAAGTCAGACAGCAAATGAAGTATCTCACAAATTCAACAACAAAACTATTGATTCTTAAGAATTGGATTTGATATGAGAGTACAATAGTTGCTGAAAGGCTGACTACTCATTACATATGAGTTATCAAAGAAGGAGGGAGGGATAGCGGGCAGAATCTCATGGTGCCCAATAGTTAGATGCTGATAAAGTACAAAATGTAGCTCTTACTTATGATGAATAGATTCCTCAATTGAGAATCTTTCCCTATAATAATGTATGTACATCTTGAAACTGATGACTTTTGTAACCTTTCACTCTTAGATGTAATTTTTTCATTTCTCATGCAAGATTGCATCTGTAGGTGCTTCAAGAATAGTATTGCTTTGCAGTGAAATCTAAAAGATTTGAGCTATTCTGAAGACAGAACATCCCCTTTCCAAAACACAATAACATGCCTCAAAATACTTTAACTATTATTAGTATTGCTTTGATCAATGTATTTTCTACATTCTAATTAGAGTAATATCCTCCAAGGATCCTAGTCCCCAAAATATGCCGTGAAAACTAGACGCGATTTAGTCCCATTCTGAACAAAAGCTTGAGCACTAGGAAATTGAAGTCTACGATATCTTCTAAACCCTTCGACGTGAAAATATCGGCGATTCCTCTGTACTTGGGTCGTTGTATTTATGAGCTGAGAAATCCTTGTTGCAGGGATAGGAAGAGAAAATCCGTTGAATTATAAGAATGTTCCGTTGAATTATAAGAAGAGTGCATGGAAGAAAAGTTAGATTTGTGTATGGATCTCGGTTCAACTGATCCAGTTTGAATACCCTAATTCTTTTCAATTTCAAGAAAACAAACATTGATTTTACTTGAGAGAAGAGCCCTTTGGAATGAAGGAAAATAAGGAGTCCAGTTGGAACCTTTTCAACTGTAGAATTATATAATGAAGATTTGAAAATTGGAAAAAAATTTCTTGAGTGTAACTAAAGATGATCAAGTATGATGACAATTTGTTGGCTTCTAAAAGAAATGCAAAGCTTTTTCTGAGAGGAAGCAAAAAGAAGATGTACATTCATGATTGTTACTCTCATATTTCCTTTATTTTGGGAGTCACCTAGCTTGCTGCAAGAACCGACAATCTAAACATCAAGCCATTGTTATCACCTAATAGATATGACTTACATATCTTATCTGTAGTATCAGGAGCACTGTCAATGGGCATTATATTGTGGGCTATTGAGTCATTACCATCTAATAATGAGCTGAATAATACGATTGCGATAAAGTGACTGTCTAATGCAAAAAAAAAAAATTCGTGAAATTAATTACTTAGAAGAGGATGGTGTACAGAGTACATCGTCAAGATCACCGACCTTTTTTTTGTTCCCCCCTATATCACTATGGGCTATAAGTAGTTTGATTCACTTCCTTCTTTATCCGCCTCTGAGGGACGTCAATATATTTTTGGAGAGAGAGAGTATCATTGTAGTCAATTTTGTTTAATTAATTATATAAAAAGCTACGTTCGATTACCCCAAAAACAGTGCGGCACCGTCGATACAAGTAAAACCAAGTGATTTCCTTGAGAGTGGTGACTGCATCCCAATCTGGTATAATTATACATTTGCGTTGAGAATTTTTTTGTACGGTGTATTTGGTGTCTGCGAGGCCACGTTTTTTGCGGCAAGTTCAATAAAGGTTCTAAAACTAAATTCTCACCACTTGCGGTGAACAAAAAAAATAATCTGCAGCCCCAAGAGCAACTCTCCTGTCACTACAAGGTCGATTCGATGTTAATTTTACCGAAGAGGTCATTTTTGAAATGATATATTGCTGACCGCGTTTCCGTAGATTTGCCTCAAAATCGACACTGTAGCTTCTAAACTGGCTTTATGACGGACGCGGATTACTTACACCATGATATCTCGTGAAATGTTTTCCACTCATTGTCACGGGTGGCCCCGCGCGATCACGCTTGATCGCAACATCAAATGGTCTATCATCACGCGTGACCATAGACCACACCGCATGTTCGTGTACTACGCATTTTTACACGGGATATCATACGTAGCCCTAAAGAAACCACTGAAAATCTTTCTGGTGCGAGATATTTTGACGTTCAGACATCCTAATGAAATGCGCCCAAACACTTTTTTCAGCGTCTACATACTTTTTTGGATTACATTGAGTGGCAGATAATTCTAAAAATTTGATGAAATGAGTCGATTCAAAATTTATCTTCTCTGCAATTCCTCTTTTAGAGATTCTACCACGGGAGAGTATTTGAATCAATGATAAATCTGACATTATCGGGTTTTCCAACCAATAAGTAGACGGCTGCGAACCATAGTGAAATGAGCCCATTTCAAATTTTTCGAATTTCTATTGACTCTTTATCAACAGAGAGATCGAGAGTTGGTTCCATCGAGGAAACTCTTTAGATTACATTTAGATAAACGATGAATCCGTATGATGGGGAAGGAATTTTGCCATATGGATCGTCGTAGGATTTAACAGTTTTCAAAGACCCAACTCGATTTTTTCAAAAGTCAAAAGTGGACTTATTCCACTATGGTTTGCAGCCGCCTAAGTCGTTCGATCAGCACCTTAATCAGTGTAAGGTTTCGGCTATCTTTTATAGCTCTTTTCAAGCTTGAAAAATTGTCAGTTATCAAATGTAAATCACTCCCAAGAGATTGAAATACTCATATCTATAAGCAGCTTGTTGTCGAGGATGATGTTGCGGATGTTATTTATTTGAATCTTTTGTCGGATAGCGTGGGCGCTCGTGCGCGAGCTAGGGCGTGTTTGATAATCTGACGGAAAATTTCATCTTTGTGATGAACATTTGGATTGATAAATTTTGTAATTTTCACAATGGATATTATCAAATCCACTTTGCTTCAAAAAATGTTGTCAAAAATGATGATTTGCGATCCAGATCCTAGATAAGGTTTTTCAAAGTCATTCAGCTTGAATTTCGAATAACTTATAAAGCTGGGTATACCCCCTCGCAAACTCGCAAAACCCCTTTTTTTCGAAGATTTTCATGGACAGCTTCGCTCTATTCGATCCTTTGACGTACTTTGAAAGACCTTGAAAGAAGCTTCAGAATAAGCAAAGGTTCGTTGGAAAATTTTGAAGAGGGCCAAAGTTCTAGCAAAGATGGCTTGATCATAGGCAAGTTGGGTGCACTTACGTCATTTGTTAGCTAATATTTTTGGCGAAATGTTAACGACACAAGATGTTTGGATTTGTTCGTGAAATCTGTGCAATAGTTCTTTCAACCTGTAATTATATTGTTCGTCTTAGGAAGTCTGTAATTCTGGAGGAAAAGAATTTTCATCTGCTAAGGGAGAGTGCGCCTGTTCGTGTTTTCATCAATCTGCCTCGAATAACTCGGACAATTACGTTTATCATAGTAATGATCCCAAAACTTTTTACTTGAACCCTTTCACTGCAGTCTCCAATGTATTGGGCAAGATCGATTTCCAATAATAATCTGTGACTATTTTCTGAGGATGCTTCGAAAAAATCTGAAAAAATTTTTAAGGATCTTTGGTAAAAGATCCTTAAAATTTGCCCCATTCTCCCATCTCTAGTTCAATAATTATTGGACTAGAAATGGGAACTACAGAATCGTGTTAGAGAAAAATGAAGAACGGAAACTTTTCAAAATTTCCATTTCGATTTTTCGTCACATTATCATTCAAGACACACTTCCCGAGCCCCAAATGTGTTTTTGAGTCCAAGGGGATGTCTGCAAGCAATCATTTAGTTTTTACCTATTACCATGCAAAGTCAACGGAGCTTACTTATATAGCTTAACCGCACGTTTGTCAAGAAACAAGTGAAATCCGCCGCTTGCCTCAATTTTTGGTCATTCCTAACAGGCCACCTGCGACTTAGATTCCCTCCGTTCTTAGCAGAAGTGTTGAAAAAAGTACGTGATAATAATTCTTTCAATATGTCTCTTTTCCACCAGGGTTGCTGTGAATCAAGCCGGAATTTGAAATCAATCGTGAGTGCTGTTTGCATCTTCCATCATGTCACTTGAGAGTCTGCATAGTATAATTGACAGTCAAAAAATGAGCGACTTCAAGGATGGCTTTATAGATTTTGTCGCCGGATCTGCTGGTAAGAGCAATCAGTGTCTGACACCCCTGCGAGTACGACGTTCGTACGATGATTCTTTTACACAAAAAATCATAACCGCAAACATATTGTTTTCCATGCTACCTAACCATTATGTTTTCAACAACGGATGTGTACACCCTTCTTCCAATGATATCGATTTCTTGTCTTTAGAAAACTTGAAATTATTTCATTTGGTTTGTTTAAATATTCTATTACAGTTCCGTGGATCTTTGTTTCGGTATGTCGAAAACATTCGCAAAGAATGGCGGTTCTTCTTCCCAATCACCTTTGTGGAAATATTTTAGATTTTTGGATATCTTGGATTATGCATAAAAGTTTAGGAAATATCTTGGAACTCTATGAAAGACCATCTTTACATTCTTGAAAATTTTCCACATTCTCTTCATGGAAGTTATCGTTCCACGTTCTTTCTGTTTACTATCTGAGTGAGTCAAAAATCCCTCGAGAAAATGTTCATTATCTCAGTTCAAGTCTCAAAATTTATCAACTATGAATCATATTTTTGACTGACAAACCCGAATAATGGTGATGTAGACGTTCGTAAGTGAATGAAATCTTTGGTTGAAGAACTCCCATTTTCTCGATCCTTTGAGCAACCTTTTATTTTTGACTGATGCCAACGTTTCGGCCGTTTCAATACGGTCTTCATCAGGGCAAATACGTTTTTTAACCAAAGAAACCCAAATAGTATTTATGTGTTGGGATCAAATTTTATGTACTATTGATTAATTTTACGCAACATTAAAGATAGTAAGGTGAGTGTACCCAACTTGCCTATAGTTGAAGGTTACGCCATTTTTGCGATAACTTTGCCCCAGTCCAACATTTTTGAGGACCTTCTAAACTCAATTTGTAGGTTCTTGAACAAACTTTGAAATGAGGAAAGTAACGTTAAAAAATGTTGAAGTGGACCAAAGTTATGCCAAACAGCGTAACTCTCAACTGTAGGCAAGTTGGGTACAGATACCTTACGTTACGTTCTACTGCAATATTAATAGTAACCGCTACAACTCATGACAATAATAGAAATATTTTTATTACTGATTAATTGAAGATGCTATCTAAATTAATGTAGGGGGAGTAGCTCTCGTTTATATTGGTCAACCACTTGATACGGTGAAGGTGAAGATGCAGACATTTCCTTCATTGTACAAAGGGATGGTAGATTGTTTCATGAAAACTCTGAGGACAGACGGATTTGCAAGGGGCCTATATGCAGGGACGATGCCGGCTATAGTTGCAAACGTAGCCGAAAATTCAGTTTTATTCGCTGCTTATGGAGGCTGTCAAAAAGCCGTAGCTACATTTCTTGGCAAGTACATTGAATTATAACCAAATCGCGAATCGTGCCTCCCTAGTCAAAATTTGACACTCAGCTTGTTAATAGGGCTGGCCCTTCAACAAAATTTTTTCAACTCACCGGACAAATCATATTTGTCTTGATGTACATCGTTTGTATGGAAACTGAATTGAACAGACACAGATCACGAGATCGAAAAATTTTAATAAGTACTAAGATCTATTGAAATGATTCTTGTGAAATAATGATGATCTACAGGTAATATCCTATTGTCTCGAACTTTTTTTGTTTCTGTGATATTAAAGTTATCTTGATCCTATCAAAACATAATCAGACCCTGATCGTATGTACCGAGTACTATCCGTCGAAGGGTTAATTAAAAGAAGTGACGAAGCGGCACTGCAGGGTATGTGTCTTCAGGATTCCTTTCATCGATACTACTTTCCAGAAACATGAAATCCAGGCCAGTTGGGAAATGATCAAACTCCACTCATTTCAGACCCAAATGTTTTATCACGTATTTTGATTGAGCTTACTTTGTGGCACCCAATTCAACTTTCCCGGTCAAATTGGAAAAATTTGTCATGATTCAGTAGTTCAGAGGGTTGTAGCAAACCTAAAATAGGTTTTAAATTTTAAAAATTTTAAATTTCAACGGTGCTCAAATTTTCTTGTAGCCGCAAAGTCTTAGTATGTGAACAACCGAATGAGATGTAGATTGATTGCATCCTTGTTTATCGGGTCACCAGAACTGGTTATCAGAACTTACCAAAAATGTTGATGGATAAATTTTCCAGCATAATCCTCGAAAGAATTTCATAGGAATTTTTCGCGGTTTCTGGGAATTTTTATGTTTTTTTTATCCCGTATCGTGAGCCCCGACCACTTTCCTCTGTCTACAAAAGCTACGAACGACTACCAATTATTCCGAGGCAATCTATTTTTATGATCTTATCTTTTTTTCAGACATACCCAAAGTAGAGGATCTAAATTCGATGCAGAATGCATGGGCTGGATTTTTCGCTGCATTCTTCTCTTCTTTGACCCTTTGCCCGACAGAATTAATCAAATGTCGTCTACAAGCAATGCGAGAGTTGCAAATGTCAAAAAAAACGAATGGAGCAAATACGGTTAGTTATCTCAATGTATATATGTCGTAGGCAAAGTGCAAAATCCGGCAATGTATACATTGTCTAGGCGATGTATACATTGCCTAGGCAATGTATACACTACCGGGCAAAGTGTTCACGAGGGCTCCATCCGATACATTGCCTGGACGCATTCAGTCAATGTATACATTGTCTAGTCAATGTATACATTGCCGGAGGCTC